>FLMG01002478.1:28299-38468 GCA_900088475.1 Hyphochytrium catenoides
TTGAAATTTTATCTAAGGGCTAAGTACTACTAAAGAGCTGTTTTCCAAACCTTCAGTGAAACTAACAAGGTTTCTGAACACTGGTAACCTGGTTGGTTCTCATCTCAGCAGAGCTCTGTGTGGAGCTTTGGTTTGCTGCAGACTAAGACTATCGGTCAAAGGTCAACTAGGAAGAGCCCGTTTGCAGACGTTGATCAAAGTTCAGAGACGCTAGACGACAGATTCAGTTGACCATGAGCAGGAAACGACCTCGAGCTGAAGGCAGAGGTGAAGGGGACGACCAGGAGGACAGGCAGAAGGCGTATGAGTTATGGAAAAGAGAGAGATCACAAGGTTTATTGGCCGGTATGCTGAGTAGTGAGAGGGAAGTCGTCGAGGCAGAATTTATAGACGATGACCATGACGAGGATGGGCATGAGTCCACTAGCGAGGATGAGAAGTCGAGGGTCGTTCAGTTGGATGACTTCTTCTCTTCACTTCAGCCTGTTTCAGCAGTTGCCCCGGTTTCAGAGACAGAGTCCAGCGAAAGTTCAGAGTCTGAGGAAGGCTCTGAGACTTGCAGTGACATAGAGAGTCATTCTGACCATCTGGGACCGCCTATCGCTGCTCCTACTGAACCTAGCACCGCAGAAAACGGCAGCATAGAGTATACAGTGGCTGAGGCTACCCTATTAGCTGGTGAAACGTCCTCTAGTGCACTGATAGGCACTCTGGACGGAAAGCAGCCAGCAGAGGACCCCTTTGCTCGAAGTCGGCGCTTGATAGCGGCATCAATGGGGGACGGCCCTGCTGGTGATAGCTCTCAATCCAGCGATGAAAGCGGTAGCAGTAGCGAGGACGAAGATTCTGGAGACAAGCTGCAAGAGATCCGCCACTTTCTGGTCGACGTTAAGCGTGATTTTGCAGCGGGCGGCTAAGAGGGCGGCTGTGGTACGGAATCAAAAGAGTGACGTTGCGTACCGGGAGCCGGAGAGAGAAGAGAAAGGCGAAGGGCTCCAATGGGTAGCCGAGTCAGATTGCTGAGGGACCAAACTGAGTTCTCCCGAGCCATCTGACGCAAGGACAGATATAAGGGTTGCAAGCTTTGTTGCCTTCTAGCCGTCCAGTCTTGCTTTTCGCGGGCGGTATGATAATTGGCCGTCCCGTTATGAGGCACCAGGGCCGAGATGGCAAATAGAAAAGCGCGTGGTGCCTTACTCGGTGCGCCTTCTCTTGAAGACATAGAGTTCCTCAAAGCACTCGGAGAATGGATTCAGTGCGATGATATCCTCACAATGCCAGTCTCTCTCTAGTAAATCAAAGAACTCTGCATTGGCGTTGCATCCTCCCCGTCCTTCTCCCACATACAGCACGTACTCTCCTTTATAGAGCTTCAAGCACTGGACAGCCATCTCACTGTAAGGAGGAGGATAACAGAGAAAGAGAGTTCTCGTGGAATGCTCTAACAGCTTTCTATGGTCTCCTCGCTGCACGTTCCCCACAAGAGAGAGAGAGACACCACCAGGAAGGGCTTCAAAGTTATCATAAGCGAGGATATCAACTCCACGCAATCGCAGTTGGCTCTCCCATTGGCCCCTTCCTGCTCCGATTTCAATGATGGGGCTATATTTAGCGATGACATGAAGAGCTTCCTCAGTCCAACGCGCACAGCCGTACTGGTCTACGTATCTGTCGCGCTCATCAGGGTTATCGATGCGGTAAAGGATGCGGTTTGTCTCCTTGCGCATGGTCTCTTTCAGCTCTGCCATTTGCTTGTGGAAGCGCTGGACAGCTGCAGGATTGTGCTTGCCTCCCACTCTATCAAGATGTTCTCGGTATTCTTGGATCTGGCGCTTCTTCGACTCCATGTATCGCTGCAGATCTCTATCAGCTAGCTTTCTGCGCTCAATACCAACCTTCAGGTGCGGGTTATTATCGAGAGGGCATCCTTCTTGAAGGCGCTTTTGAAGCTCTTTCCTCTCTTCTCTCGCCATGGCGGGGAAGACAATCACGGTCAATGTCAAACCCACGCCCACTGCTAAGGAACCCATAGCCAGCGCTGCCACCTTAAGCCCTTTTCTCCATGATGATTGGACAGACGAAGTGGATCTTCCATGATCAGGCTTACTTGCGTTGCCTCTTGCCACCGATCTCATCTGGTTTTGACATAATATTCTTGCCAGCCCTAAAAAGGGCAGTCGGCTGCGCGTCGATGAAGAGAGCCCAGGGTAGAAGCGCACTTCCCTGCCACCTTTTCGCATCATAGCTGGACGTCTATACTCCGCCTTTCTCTATCCAGTGTACCCTTGACGTCTGCAAGCAGATTATCGAGGAACCCACGATGGGCAAATGTGATCTTCAAAAAGGCGGTGACAGCAATGAAAAATATTCAACATCTTCATGCCAATGGCTAAGTACTGGCACCATTGTTTCCTTCCGTATGAAAGGAATAAATCCCTCTCTGGTATTGACAATAGCGTCTGTGAAAGATACGTTTGTTGCATTAAAATCCATTTCACGGAGGTGATGAGTGATGGAGGGAAGAGTTTTGCCGCGAATCTGAGGCTTTCAGACGCAGACAAAGGAGACGCTGCAGCTTGAGTTAACGGAGATCCTGCTGGGCTTGCTGGTTAGCGTCATAGCCGTGCCTCCTGCTTGGGGTAGTGAGAGCTCTTCTCCTTTTCTTCAGTCTGCCTGCGTTATAGCTGGCTTGTAGACTCTATTTTCCTGCTACAGAGGCTTCTGCGGTGTACCTCGTATATGTTACGAGACAGGTCCATCCTTTTGTAAGTTCCCCAATCTTAGCCATGCGGTGAACAATTGGACCCGAAGCAGGTTCCGAAGGGGAGCAAGTCAAAGGAGCCGCTCTTACCGCCTGAAGGCTCATCCTCAGACCTAAAAACGCTGCCTTGGCTGTGGGCTTCACAGGAACGGAGGGAGGATAGGTTCTGCGAGAGCTTTGCCATAACATGATAAGCCATGTCATCTGAGAAAGCGACTGAGGAGCTCGTACGTTGAGTCCGCTCTGCTGTTATTGTTCTTCTCTTTGTCTGATACAGTGTTACTTTCGTAGGGTGAGCTCCGAGATCAGTCTCTGGAAGGGAAGTCCTCGGGAAGCGCTACGCGGAAGGCACCTCAGTACCGATTTATCTGTCAGTCTACTGACGTTCAATCAACTGCTTGCACGGCACGCTAACAGGTTGTTCTGTCCGTCAGGCTCTATCAAAGAAGACCATGGGAAGGCAGTATATTGTGTCTCATTCTGCAATGTGGGTCCCACATATGAGAACTACTTTGCTGCAGTTGGTGGAAACAGGGTAAGAAGAAGGAGAGGCATCCCAATCAATCTGCCAGGTTTTGTTCTCTCGTAGGCTGATCTTATGGCTCTAGGTTACTATTTATGAATGCATACCGGATGGTAATGTCTCTGTCGTTCAAGTCTTTGAAGATGAAGATGTGAGTGTTCCCTAATTCAGGCTAGGGAAGCAGCCGCCGCAGGGCAGTCCTCGCTCTTTGTCCAACCAATCACACCTGCCAGTGCGAATATATGTCTTCTCCTCATCAACAAAGTTTCTCCCTCTCCATCTCTCTCTCTGCCCGTCTGTCACTCACTCACTCTCTCTCGCTCTCTCCCTTTTCTGTCCTTAATTTGATCGCAGTCTTCCCTCCTACGCTCTTCTATAAACTAGTTGGCGATAGTCCCGCTTCTTCATCAATTGAGTCTCTACCTCCCGGTTAACTCTTCTAAATGCGGCGCCTTCTTGAACCTCAGGTGGAAGAGAGCTACTTTGCCTGTACGTGGGCCTTTGATGAGATGAGCGAGACACCACTTCTTACCATTGGAGGCTTACGGGGAATCATAAAGCTTATTGACTGCACAACGCAGTCAGTTGTCATGGTGTGAATAAATCGTTAGGTCTATGCGTGTCGTGTCTCGTAGGAAATCATCTCCAATAGACACCAGACGCCTCTCTTAGCTTACATTATGGCCTTTCCCTCCGTCTTCTCCTTCATATTATGCTATCCCTGCTTACCCATGCGCTATGTTCACTCCTCAGCGTACTCAGCTAGTGTTGCTTCCTCATATGTCGTTTAGCTTTATCTTTGAATGATCTCCACTCATTCTCTTTGTGCAGACCCTGATAGGCCATGGCAATGCTATCAACGACCTGACCTACCATCCAGTGGACCCATCACTCCTTTTCTCAGCGAGTAAAGACGAATCGCTTCGGCTGTGGAACACGCTGACGGGCTGCTGCATTGCTATCTTTGCTGGTCATCAGGGCCATAGGGATGAAGTGCTTAGCTGTGTATGTACGGACGCACACTCCAGGAGAGAGCATATCGACTGATGTGATCTCTCTCCGTGCTCTTCCAGGATGTACACATATTAGGGAAATCTCTTCTGTCTTCTGGTATGGATAACACTATCAAGATTTGGTCACTGCAGGAGGAGAAGACGCAAAGGGCCATGAAGGCATCCTATACAGATCCTAGACCAGCGGACCGGCCGTTTGAGACGCAGTTCATACAGTTTCCTGTGTTTAGCACCTCCAAGGTGAACTCGATTTGTCAGCTTTAAAGTCCACAGCTACGGGCAGGAATAGATTTCCAGATCCACGTCCGTACCCATGCCACTCTGTCGCTTTAACGGTTTTGGAACAGGTTCACGCTGACTATGTTGACTGTGTTCGCTGGGTCGGGAACCTTATCCTATCTAAGTCCACTGAAGACAAGATACGGCTTTGGAAGCCGAACATGAGCCGCGGAAGGGTACGAAGCTCAGCGCTTGCCTTCACTTCTATTGTCAATCCATTGTCGTCGAGTCTGATGTTATTCTCTCCGTATCTCCCGGCTTGCCTAGGACGCCTTCCATTCTGACTCCCTGAGCACCTTTGAGCCACCCTTGTTACTGCTCTATTCTTGACGTTAACTCATCAAGATACGCTTGTAATACTTGCAGGATGGCGTCACCCTAGTAAGAGAGTACACTCTCCCGCATGCAGACATCTGGTTTATGAAGTTTACCTTGGATTCAGAACTCGAGCTATTGGCAGCAGGTAAGAAGAACTAATTGTGTGATCCGGAAAGAGCTATCGGGAGAAAGAGAAATCTTCAGTGGGACTGTGAGATATCTTCAGTGGGACTGTTTAACAGTTGACGGTTGACCCATTGAGGGGCGTGACCCACTGGAAGAAAAACATGGCTGTCTTGCTTAGTTCTTTGAATCCGCAGGAAACAAAGTAGGGAAGCTCTGCATCTGGCGCGTGGATGACAACAAAGGCTCAGAATGCACTAAACTTGCGCATCCGAACTGCAAGACACCCATCCGAAAGGTTGCATATAGTGAGAGCGGCAAGTAAGTTACCACTTATTCGACATCCTCCTTCTGAAAATATGTACAAGTTGCTGTCTTAAGCTTGTTATCGACGCCTTGTTCTTCTCTAAAATCCTCTAATAAGAATGAGGCGAAAGTCTAATCGGGTGCTCTACACTGCTAGGACACTCCTTTGCTGTTGCGATGACTCCACAATATGGAGATGGGATCGCCTGTGAAGGCCGCGGCACAACTGAAATTTAGCACTCGGCCTATCGCCCCAGATCTCATCCTTACGTAATTGAGAGAACCATATCGCTCCGTCTCTCGCTTGGTCGTTACTCTTCCTACTAAAATATGCTAACCTCTTGCCTGATGAGCCTCCCTCCTCCATATGCCAAAAGTCACTTGTGTTGGGCTAGCTGTTGGACTCCCCTGCCTACCACGAGTAGATAGAACCACTCTTCGGTCACCTATGTGTGCGCCCTTGGGGCCTTCTGCGCATACAAGAGCTCGGAAAGGGCTGCCCATGTCTGTCTGTGAGCTCGCCCTCTGGGCCTCTGCGCATACAAGAGCTCGGAAAGGGCTGCCCCGTGTCTGTCTCTGAGCTCTTGGTCGTCTCCGCCGGGACTTCAACAGCCGTGAGCAAGCAGCTTCAACTGCTGCCATTCTGAAGATTTTTGAAATGAAGATTTGAGTTGGCGCCTTCACGCCTTAGCGCCAAACTGTTCTTTGAAAGATTATACCAGTCAAATTAGGAATTCTAGCGATGGGGGGCGCGAGGTCAATATCCATAGGTTTTGCCTATTTTCGGGGGAGTGCTATGGATGGGGGGTTCATTTCCAACATGTACATTCTGCGAATACCAAGACCGGAAAAAGGGGTCTCTAACCGTAATGTTGATGGACGAAAAGCCTCAAAAGGGCGAATTCAATAGAAAATTGTAAGGGGACTTATTAGTAATGAATATTGAGTATGTCCCGGATTATCACGGTTATTCATTCAGATCGGGAACGTGCCGATATTGGAAAAGAAACGATGGAGACGCCTGCACTCGCGGCGCTGGTGCTGAGATTGAAGACTCAGATTGCCGATGAGAAGACAATTTGGGCTTTCTCAGAGAGTATTAGGAATCAGAGTACTAGCTGGGAAGATCAAGGGTGAAGTCAAGGTTAGGAGCTGCTCCCAAGGGTAGATTTATTACTAGAGGCACTGGTAGCGGCATTGCCAAAGAGGAGACTCCTTCGCATTGGCTCTTTCGCCAAACTTTCTACGCTTGAGAAGAACAGACCTAGAAAGAATCGTAGTGTTGAATCTTGATATCTGCCCGTAGAACAACAGAATGCCCTCACAAGGGAATAAAGAAGACAGGGTTGAGGCCCTCGCAGTCGATGAGCCGAACTATGAAGAGAAAGAGAAGGCCAAGAAGGGCAGAACACACTTCACTGCAGAGTACGATATCCGCCTTCTTCAAGCAGGTAAATAACGGGGACTATCCTCCGTCTCGCTCTCTCTCTCTCTCGATTTATCGTTCTCACGGGCTACGTTGCTTTGAAATGCAGTTCTGGAGGAGTGTCCATACGAGAAGACCTATGGCAGTATCTATCCGGCCTGGCAGAAAATAGCAGAGACGCTTACTGAGGCTGGCTTCGATGTGGACGCACGACGGTGTCGAGACCGGTCAAAGGCGCTATTAGATGCGTTCAATAAGGACAGTCTTGCCAGTCAGAGGCAGTCAGGCAGCACGCAGGAAATGATGGAGAAACAGAGACTCCTGCAGCAGATTGTAGACCGAGTTGATGTATCAAAGCATGTGGTAAGCCTCGTTCTAAGTCCATCTCTCTCTCTCTCTCTGTGTGTTCGTTCCTCGCTACCCTCTTCTCTTTCTTCTCTCTCTCTCTGTCTCTCTCTCTCTCTCTCTCTCTCTCTCTCTCTCTCTCTCGTTGTTCCCCCTCTCTGGTAGGTCCGACCCCTTGCATCAAAGTTATATAATCTTCGGCCGTGCTGTGTTGGTTGCACTGTGTGACCACATCATCCCATCTTTCCTTTCCTTGTGGTTGAAGCCATAGCTCACTCTTACTCCTAATCTTCTTTCATACAAAACAGGAAGACTCTTCGGGAACAGACGGTAAGCCTCAATGAACTTCGCTTTCGATGGGAGACACAGCTCATGCTGTGCTCCACTCTCTCTCTCTCTTCCTCTCTCTCTTCTTTGTGATAGGAGGTAGCGTCTTTGGAAGGCTAAGAAATAAGCGATTACTGGGACGGTGAGTTTTCGGTATCTATTCCTGTTCTTTCTCTTCCTCTCAAGCCTAGAGCTTCTTGCTTCTGCTGTCTCTTTCCCTATTGATACCATGAATCTTTCTTAGGGCATCTCTCTCTCTGTGTGTGTGGGTGTCTCCTGCTCTCTGTTATCCTTCAAGGCTTCCTTTCGTCCTTCCTCTTTAGCCACTTCCTTTTGCCATAATGAAGGGGCTGATTGTCCTCTTCAGGTTATCAGAAAGTAGTTCATCGCGGAATCAAAGAGAGAGAGAAGCAGGCAGTCAAGGGGAAGAGATCGACATTCTACGAAAGAAAGCGAGGATAGACGAGGCAAGATGGGAACAGGAGCTGAAAGAGAGAGAAGAACGATGGAGTTTTGAGAAACAGGAGAGAGAGCAGCGGCTCCGTCTCGAGGAGCAGAAGCTCAAGATGGAACAAGAGAAATTTGAGCTCGACAAGGCAGAACGAGAGAGGAGACTGAAGTTAGAAGAAGAGAGATTGGAGGTGGAGAGAGAAGAGCGGCTAGCACTTATCAAGCTCTTGTTAGAGAAGCACGGTGTCACTGTGTGAGCCTGGAAAGAGTCGAGCTAGGATAAGAGACACCTGACTAGGGTGGCTGAGAAGACCGCGTCTCTTCCTTGTGTCTCTATGTACAAAGACTTATTTACACCTGATAATGACCGACGTAAAGTGTTCACACAAGCCACGCTTTCCTTCGGTCCCGCTGTCATACACACACGCTCTCTCTTCCCTGTGTACCCTTTCTCTCTTTGCTCACCAGCGTCCTCCTTTCATGGCGGTAGAAGGCAAATAGCTTGGCTCCAGAGAGCATGAGTTGCTTTCGATAAGCTAGCTTTCACCTGTTCCAAGCATTAGTCTCTTCTTCCGGGAAGCAAGAAAATCAGCTGTGCGTCCGTCCAAGTGATCCCTACTCCTCCGTCGATAGGAATACTTTGGAAGTTGGATCTGTTAGCGTCTGGCCGATGAGGCGTCACCTCTCCTTCGCCTACTGGTCTACCATAATTTCTCTGTCTCTCTCTCTCTGTCTCTCCTTCTCTCTCGCATTCCGTCTGTACCATAGATGATAAGCGCCGTGTTTAGTGATGTTGATCCTCCTCTCGATGGAGCAGACGGCCACCGAAAGAAGAGCGAGAGGAGACTTCCAAGAAATGTTCAGCCCTATCTCTCTTCTGTCTTTCTCTTACTTCTTCCTGCCTCTCTGTCTCCTCTCCCCTGTCTTTAGAGACCGCAGAGGGAGGAATCGTCACATAGGAGACTTCTTCTCTCTCTGCATCCTCTTCGAACCTCCTCGATAGGTTCAGCCGACTTCTGGCAGACCGGGGAATAGAGAGAGGATCTGGAAAGCGAGACGGTGACGCAAAGCGGGCGGGAGAGGAGAGAAGCGGAGATACAGGGGATCTGGAAGAGAGAGGGAGAGAGACAGAGGGATGCTTGGCTGGACTGGGCGTCCTTTGGTCCGTTGCTTGTCTCTCTGGCGTGTCGTCTGGTCCTTTGGAGCGCTTAAAGGGCGACTCTGCTTGAGGAGAAGAGAGGAGAGACGAGCGCTGCAAATGGGACCGAAGCGGGGCTGTAGGAGCCCAAAGAGAGAAAAAATGAAAGAGACGAAGATTTGTTAGAGCCAGAAGCAACAGCGTGAGTAGAGAGACGGGAGAAATGATCCTGATCTCCAGAAGAAGGGTCCAGTGAACTGCGGAGCAAGGGTGGGAGAACAGGGAACACAGATTGGGACAACGACAAAGAAGACAGAGAAAGGGCAAAAAGAGAGAAAGAAAGACGGAGAGAGAGAGAGCGAATGAGAGAGAGTGAGCGAAGGAGTGAGAGAAGGAGTGCGAGGGAAGGAGTGAGAGAGAGAAAGAGAGAGAGAGAGAGAGGGAGAGAGAGAGAGAGAAAGAAGGACAGAGAGAGAGAGGGACGGAGAAAGATATAACCGAGACAGAGAGGCAGAGGGAGAGTTCCTGCTAATATTCGAGCTCTTACATGCAAATCTCTCCCTTAGAGAAGGAGAAGAGGGAGGAGGCCGCTTCAAAGGGGAGCGGAAGTGGTCCGAGATCTTCACAGGCGGAGAATAGACTATTGAGGGAGACTTCTGAGGGGAGTCTCTCTCTTCTCTGTCTCTCCCTGGCGGCTGGGGAGATGGAAATGTGTTCTCCTTTGGCGTCTCTCCTTCTCTCTGATCTGCATCTGCTTCGTCCAGCATATCCACTGGGTCCAGAAGCCCTTCTTGGCTAGGTCGTCGAGAGCGGCGGTGCCGTGATACGTTCATTTCTAGTCTTTCAGCGTCGTCTTTCCGATGCTTCTCTCGGTCTCTCTCTTTTCTCTCTTTCTCTCTCTTTCTTGTTTGCTCGTGTGGCCGCCTCGCGCAGTTTGTCTCATCCAGGTCACAGCGTGTCTTTCACTGACTATCTGAGAGTTTTGCTGCGTCAGTTCTCTCTTCTCTTTCTCTTCGCAATATCACCAGTCTTGCCCACATCTTCTACATTGCCGTTTCTCTACGGCAGCGTTAGATCTATTGAGTGCGGTGCTCGTACGAGTAGGACTAAGATTACCAAAGTGTCAAGAGAGAGAGAGAGAAAGCGAGAGAGCGAGAGAG
>FLMG01003106.1:3956-40886 GCA_900088475.1 Hyphochytrium catenoides
CTCTCTCTCTCTCTTTTCTGCCCCTTTCTTTTCTTTCCCTTTTCACAATCACAGGTTCTTTCTTATTCTTCGGCATCGTCGAAGTTAGAGCTTTACCAGCTCGCTCAGCACTGCCGTGCTGAAGATTTCAGATTTGCACGTGGATTATTGGCAGCGCTTGGCCATCTTGCCAGCAGCTTCTTCAGAGTCTTAGCGTCCACTTATCGTGGTAGAAGGGCAGCTTTGCCTTTCAACAGTCTTGGACCCAAGCAAGGAGAATGATTCTTGGCGTTCTCTGTGCATCTTCATCGTTCAGCGTCAGCGTCAAAGTTGGAAGCGGAGGAGCAGCAGCGAGTAGAGCTTGGCACTAAGAGTCAAGGAGCGGCAGACCTGATTAGACGATGACGGTGAGAGTCCAAGCAGGAACGCCTTGCTCCTTTCCTTAGTGAAGCAAGGCGTTACACCTTTACTAGGAGGCCATCGGACTTAGAGTACCTAGGTGTAGGCTAGTAGAGCACGCTCAGATGACGGGCCAGGACATGGCGGAGCGCTGTAGCATAGGTCCAATAAGAATCTGCCCATATCTAAGTGCCTTCAATAGAAGAGCTATGGGTCCCTGGAAACACGACCACCTGAGTGCCAGTGACTTTGCGTGGATGTGCCATGAGACTCACTCGCCGCCCATTCCTTTCTTGGCCCTTCTAATGTTAGCTAAGGGGTGAACACGCAGAAGTAGCATGACATCACCGACGCCACAGGGTGAAGTACACTGCTGGCAGAGGTAGACAGGCCTACGGACAGGATATGAAGAGAGTTATCTCTAGCGAAAGGGCTGTTGACCTCTGCGTGAGTGTGTGAAGGTGGTGGGCTGCCGTCTTCTTTGCTCAGCGGGCAACTGTGGTGACCTCTCCCATGAGCCCATGGCAAAGTAACATGAGACTCGACATGCGGCAACTTTGCATGGAGGGGGACCGAGACATAAATGACGATCGAGTCTCATGTTGCTTGCAATCGGAGGAAGGACTAGAAACAACGGCTGCCACTTTCTCGGCGTCTGCATTAACTGCAGACTCTGAACGGATAGATGTCGCGGCTTCGCTGACCCGTATCGATGCGAGCTGCGAGCCTTCACCGGTGGATGCTCATCAAAACGACACATAGTCCAGGTTAAAGGTCTATGTCGGCGGTAGTGCCAGATAAAGACGGGAGACGGATTGGCGACTAGATTGAAGGATAGGGTTACCGACAAGTGTCCTCTGTATGTTGGGCAACCCTTATCCTACATGGCCGGCGCAGCTGAGATACGTTGTCCGTTTTGCAAAGTTTAGCTCAGGTTCTCTAGACTGCGAGCTCTAACAATTGATAAATGCCTCGGACGTTATCTTATATTGTAAGCACAAGGAACTCTACCCACGCAGCAATCCCGCCATCCAAACCTTTCGCTATAGTTAATAGAGCATCTGGAAAGCTTCTCTTGACAGGAACGAACTCCTTTTTGTTGCCTTTCCCAGGGCTAGGTGTGACCCTGGAACAGCAGTGAGTCCAGCGAAGCTTCCAAGGTTGAGGCGCAGCTAGCTCTCCTTGAGCTCTACGCGCCCTGTCTCGCTACCTGGAGGTGGCGCCACGGTCCTACTTGAGGGCAGACTCCACTGTCTGGCCTTGCTCAGACCTTGCTCAAGCTAGGGTTATCCGTCCAGGCGGGTTATAAGTATCCTAGGTCTTAGGCCCTCCTCCCGGATCATCCGGCTCATAGAGTGCAAGTGCTGGCCTAGTATCATCACTTCTTGATGTCATGCATAGAGTCTTGCTTCTCCAGAAAATGTCTAGGAGAGGGCCGAAGCACTAGTCCTGCCTGCAGCACTGCCCCAAGGGCACCAAAGTACCCCTCGTGCTTGAAGAACTGCGCCTCCATCTCTCCTTTGGACCAATAGTCAATGAAATACGCCAGGAAGCATAAGGAGATCTACGTTGTCAGGAGAGAAAGAGAGTGAGAAAGAGGAAGCGAGAGGGGCTCTCAAAGTCGAATAGCAGCGTCCGATTCTCAGGCTTCTGGCAAGGCTCTGACATCCATCTTATCTTGGCCTCTCTCCCTATTTTCCAGACCTCTCTTTGATGTGTCTCTTCCTACCACTGACTTCTTTACCCTTAAAGCTCTGTATCTCGTCCTTTCCAACCTGTCGCATCTCCTAAAGAGAGTTACAGCTTACGCACCTCGTTCTCTCTTAAAAAATTGCCCACGAAGTAGATCCGTTTGCATCCATGACGCTGCGAGTTGAGCCACGCCACCTGGCCTATCCCTTGAGTGATCATCATCAGAAGCGAGCGGCACACGTCTTCGTCTCTCGTTCCCTCCCGCGCCTGTTCTTTCATCACCATACGCCCGAAGCTGCTAGCAACGAGGTCGCCAGGGAGAGAAAAGAGTGAATAGTCTCCGCCGTAAATATCGCGAACCAGCATGTCCACGGCCTTATTGTCTCCTTCCTTGCTTAGCCGCATTGCTTCATCGAAGCTATATACAGAAAGGATGATAGGGCATAACCCATGAGAAGAAAGAAGATCGAGAGACTAGCCATGAGAGAGATAAAAACCTCTTCATTGCCGAGAGGAGAGACAAAGAGACAGATCCCCTCCAAACGTTAGGGTTGAGAGCAAGAGGAAACAGACAAGAATAAAGAGAGAGAATAAAGAGAGCAATTGATAAAGTTCCGTCAGACTGACAGCGAGACCAATCGAGGGCGACGGAAACTTCCATGCACCGGAGAGATGGGAAAGGACAGAAAGGCGCTGCTTCTAACCTCTTGACGACGCCCCTCGTGAGCAGTCTGCACAGCCCCAAATACGTTCCTCCTCCCAGACTTGTTCCTGAGACTCTGCTATAAGAGTTTTCCCCGTCCACCTTGAGGATAGAGACTCCTGAGCCAATATTCACCAATAAATAAGGAAATGGGTTGGACTCTGTCTTTCGATACACTTTCGTCGACGGTACTTTGCCCAAGGAGTCTAGCTGTACGTTCTGGGAGATAAGATAGAGTTAGCAAGAGGACAAGCAAATGCGCTAAGGGAGAAGGGGGAAGGGAGAAGAAAAGTTGTCAACAAAGGAGAGAGTGAGAGTCTCATAGAGTCCGAGAAGTGACGTTGTGAGCTCTACCGTGACGGTGTAACATTCGTTGGCCACGTTCCCTAGACACCAGTTCAAGCCCTAGAAGAAGTCAGTGACAGACACGGTGCACGCAAGTGTTAGACTAATAGCAAGGCTGATCAAAGATGGAAGGAGCTTGGATGGGTTGCTTAGAAAGGTGAGGCTAGAGCTGGAGAAAGTTCTCGAGGGTGGAAAGAATTGTAGGCAAGCAACAACGAGAGCAGCTAGAAGAGATGGAAGGTCTGGCTGAAGGTACCTTAAGCAAGCTCTCCAGTTCGTCTAGCTTCTCCAGCTTTATGCCCATCCTCTCCTCGAAGGCATTAGCGTACTACAGTTTGTTTAAATAGAGGTTTGCTATCTTAGCATCAGAGATAAATTGTCTCAGCCAAGAGAAAGAGAGTGATGGCAATGACGCAGAGTAGGAGAAGCTTGTGGAATGAAGAGAAGGAGCAACAATGTGTACTCAGAGAGGAAGCAAGCGTGAAAGGAGCTTCCACTTTCCAACTCATGAGGGAAGATGATGGAAAGAAGAGCAGAGGTTAGAAAGCAAGGATATTCTCCTCACCTTGTGCGCCCCTCCTCCTGTGCAGCAGAGCTTCATTACATTCCGATGCAGTTCGCGGTCAGTGACAACCGTCATTGCCTCTTCAAGGCGCCAAGTCTCAAATCTTAAAGGAGCGACGACCCGCCAGAAGAGAGGCAACGAGTTATAAATGATTATAAAAGAAGGGCGAGAGGCAGAGAGAAGGCAAGAAAAAGAGTGGTTTTGAGCTTGAGAGTGTGTGTGTGTGTGTGAGAGAGAGAGAGAGACAGACGGAGAGAGAGAGATAGAGAGCAAGAAGAGAGAGGGAAGAAAAGAAAGAGAGAGAGAAAAAGATGTCCAGGCATGATGGTATACGAAGAGAGCCGGCAAGAAGGAAAGTTCCCAAGGCAGAAACGGAGGCATAACAGATCGGCATCATTGACCATCTGGAGCTCCAAAGCCCTTACCTAAGAAAGTAGAAGGTCCCTTGCAGCGTCTCACTGTGGCAGTTGAGCTCTTCGTCTCTGATCGCCACGCCTTCTTTGTACGAGCTGCCGCCTCTACCCGTCAACTTGCCATCCTGGTACTCTGCAACCTTCCGTGAGCTCGTCCGCGACTCTACGAAGCTTGAAATGTCTTCTAGAGCTTCCTGGACAGCGCGCATATCGGCCTAAGGACATAGCAGCGAGAGAGAAGAGAGCGAAAGACGCGGTGAATGATATGCACGTTAGTTCATTTATAAGTTCTCTATGGTTAAGGTGCATACAGCTCAACGGCCAGTGGGAGACAAGAGGAGCTCAGTAGCCTCGCGGTGCCTTCCTTAAAGAGTGGAGCTAGGATACTGGCGACAGAGATGAAAGTTGAGCAGAAATGATAGTGATCCGAAAGAGAAAGGACGAAGTAAGGGTTGCCCAGGCTCTTACCGTGCGATAGGAGCTGAGTAGCTTCTTATTGCGCGGCTTGAAGAAGACGAATTTGGTCAGCGTCCCGCCGATATCCATGCCGCAAAATCCTCCCAGATCCAGCGCCTTATGCTGCAACAGCTGGAGCTTCAGCATCCGCAGGCGATAGCGACGGTAAGAGACCAACCCCGCAACGGCCAGAGAGAGGCCAAAGAACTTGATAAGTTCGCTCATGTCTCTTGTTGAGGTCATCAGGCGTTGGCTATGAGCTCCTCAGTTGCCTAGTAGGAAGATAAAGTCTAATAGTGCCCATGGACACTCTTCAGAACCTCCATCATAGTCATTTCAGAAGGCCCATCGTTGTACTTTTAGAGACAGCAAGGCATAGTGCGATGGAGATACGGTCACATGAAGTCAAGAATCTCCGTAAATAAAACTCCACCAAGTCTCAACGCTGATCTCAAACGCATCATCTGCAGCTTCATCTGCAGCTTTGGCGGAGACGTCTGAAGATCAAAGCTTGTTTCTTTGCTTTTCATTGACATCCAAAGATTGCCGTATGGCGTTATAGTGGAGTAAGCGACATTTATGAGACACATAAATTACATAAAGCAGCGCTTGACATGGCCCTAAAATATATCTATGGATCATTCGTATTTAAACGCTGTCCTTACGTATTGGACATACTTCAATATTGAGAATACGACATTGTGAAGCAGGAGCAGTAAATATTAAGACAATATTAGGCCTATCGCGAGGCCGATCTCTTATCATGGTGAAGCGCTGTCTGCACTTTCTGTTCTGAAGCTCTGCCAATGGTGAACCAGCCGTCTCCACTATTAGAAAGTCTGGCCAGCCGATAGCTGAGGAGAAGAAGAGGTCAGGCTGAAGACTCTTCATCCCCGTCCACGCTCGTAGATTGGAGCAGGACCGGAGTGTGAGCCTAGTAAGCGTGAGGTCAAGGATTTGAGTGCAAAGCATGGCCGAGGCAACGAGCAAGGAGACTTCAGCTGTGAATGCGAAGGAACAGAAAGCTGAGAGAAACCGGAAAAGACTGCAGAAGGAACTCGAGGCTCTCAAAGATCTCGTTATTACAGCGTTTGCCCCTGAAGACGGAGACAAGGCTCAGGCGGGCCACGCTAAGGACAGCCAGCCACTGGCCCCCGATGAGGTAAGCGCAAGGGAAAGTAGGCCATTTCACCGCTATTATGTATCCTCATTCCCGAACTTGGGCGCAGATCTTCCAACAGATCCAGACAAAGGTTATATCGCGCTGCGGTGCGGGAGGAAGCCTCACCAGCTTCACGGCCAGCAGGTTCGCACCGTCAAGCGTCCCTTCCTTCGTAATATCTCTTCTTTTTGTGGATACTCTCTCTGCCCACTTTGTATCCTTCATATCGCCTACTTCTCGTGCCGCCTAGTTATCCACCCCCGCTTCTCGTCATTCTTAACTTGTCAGCTCTCCCAGTGTCCTTTTCCTCCTCGAACGGGCCTCCGCCTCTAACCTGATACTTAGCCTTCAGTTGGCCGCTGAGATCCTTGGCACGGCGCTCGATCACGCGTCAAAGTTCTCGAAGAGGCAACGACAGAAGCTTTTGAAGACTCTGACGGAGATTAGGCTGGAAGTCACTAGTTCAAGAGAGAAAGAGGAGAGGGAGCCTTTGAATCGAAAGAGAAAAAGAGAAGAAGGCGGAGAGGATCACAACGGAGTAAGCGAGGAAAACGAAGAGAGAGAGAGAGCCAGTGAAGGAAAGGGAGGAGAGATCGTCCAGTTCTTAAGCTTTGGCCACCGGCACGGGCTTCCCCTTGGAGCCTGGAAGGTGTATGACGTCCGTTCCGTGCCTAACGTCGGGAAGGTCTTGAGAAGGAATAGCACTGGGCTGCAGGGCTCGCTAGAAAGGGCGCTCTTTGAGGGGAAGCACAAGGACAAGGTAAGTTTGTTGCTTTCGTAGCCTTCTGCGCGTTCTCTGTTCTCTCTCTTTCCTCTCTCTGTTTCACTCCTCCTCTCTTTTTCTCCTCTCTCCCTTTCCCTTCATTTGCATCTCTTTCCCTCGCCTTTGGCCTTTCCTCCCACTCTTTCTCTGCTCTCTCTTCTTTGCTCTCTTCCCGGACTGCCTTTCAACGTTGTGCTCTTCTCCGGCGTGTCATCTCCATTTCTCTTTTCTCCAATGTCGTCCCTTTCTGCGTTTTACCTTACGGCGCGACTCTAAGGAGCCAGTTGCGTAGGTGCTTGCCCGGTACCAGAAGATGCTCCGCACGCTGCAAATACATGTGCAAAAGCTTTTGGACGAGCAGAAAGGCGGAGCAAGCGAAGACGTACTCAA
The DNA here is from genome assembly GCA_900088475.1 of Hyphochytrium catenoides. Lineage (NCBI taxonomy): Eukaryota > Hyphochytriomycetes > Hyphochytriales > Hyphochytriaceae > Hyphochytrium > Hyphochytrium catenoides. The sequence goes on from FLMG01003106.1 coordinate 10,824, forward strand.
GAGTAACGACAGCGGAGAGAGAGGGGAAGGTGACGTGACTCATGTCATAGCGATTGGCTGTGCAAGTGGCAAACATCGCTCGGTGGCCTTTGTGGAGAGAGTGAGCGCTGAGCCCTGCTGGACAGCCATGGGCCTCCAGGTTAGGAAGGAGCACCGAGACATCTTCAGATGACAAGAGTTGTCGCCTTTACCTCAAAGAATGACAAACTAATCCCCTGAATAGACATGAGGTGCAGATATGGCGATAATAGAGGAAACCGCAAAGAGGCTCTGCCTGACAAGATGACTTGAAGAAAGGGTAGAAGCCCGGGCCGCGCAGACTCCTTTTTTTTGCTGTCCATCAACAAGGCAAATTGCTATTTATTTCTTTATAAAAACGCCTGTTGAAAGCAGCCACAGGCTTGTGACTGACCGCCATAGAAAGACCATGTCTCTGCGCAGACTATCGGTCATTCCGTAGCTCTCTCTCTATCATCCACACACGACGTGGTCTCCTTTACCCTTTACATCCACCGACATCGGCACACTAGCACAACATTGGACATGACACATACTCCTCTCTCTCTCTCTCTCTCTCTCTCGTTTCTCCCTTTCTATTCCCCTCGTCAGAGGCAGTGCTGGAGGGTAAGCCCACAGAAGAAAGCTCCAGCGGCATATCCTAAGAGGAGAGCACTGCTGCCAGCGAGGAGAAGCAGGAGCCTGTTCCTCCTGGCCATCATGGTCCTCACCTCTCCGGACTTGTTTCTGAATGTTGCCGCTTGGTCTGCTAGACGATCTGTGCGCTCCACGAGCAGCTCAATCTTATCGCCGCGCTCTAGCACCTAATGAGACAGTGGTGGAAGTAGGCAAAAGGTAAGAGGGAGGATTGCGATCACAAAGGAGATCAGCAATGGAGAAGAACATTCACGGAAGGTTCGAAAAGGAGAGAATGCTAGCAAAAGAGAGAGACGAATGATAGAGAGGGGACTAGACAGCAACATCGCATCCTTGTAGAGAGAGACACGAGATACAAAGACAGAGAAAAGGTTTGAGACAAGGAGAAGTGCCACAAGCTCAAAGCTGGCTATACATCACGTCGTGACTCCAGCGCCCACCTTCTCAACATTCTCAGACGCAATTTGTTCCACGTTCTTCAGCTCTGCCTTGATGTCCAAGATTTTTTCCAAGGACTGTGGAGCGCTGTATCGCGCCATCAACTGTTGCAGGATTGGAGAGAAGGAAGCGTTCATAGCGAAGGCGATGGAAACCTTTCCCTTATCTCCGAATCTAGTGCTGTCGTGGTTACGAAGTGTGGGAGGAAGGCACCAAGAACAAAGCAAGATAAAGAGAAAGAGGAGAAGACGAGAGAGAGAGGGGAAGGAGACAGAGAGGAGAGGGAGACAGAGAGAGCTATGTTAGTTGGCGCAGCCCCACAATGGCCGTTCTGCTGTCAGGAAGCATAGAAAAGAAGAAATACTGGCTGCGCAGTATCCGTGAAAGAGGCTGAGAACGCGGCTGTGAGAGCGGCTCCATGAGGAACAAAGTAAAGAGGGAAAAGACACACACAGAGAGAGAGAGAGAGAGAGAGACATATACAGAGAGAGATACACAGAGAGAGCAGACAAACAGACAGATAAAGAGAGACACATGGGACCGGACTGAACAGGAAAGAGCTAAAGAGAAGGAGAGAGCCATACACAAAGAGAAAGTCAAAGAGGGAGACACAAAGAGAGAGAAAAGTAGGCGAAAGGAGAGCAACAGCAAGGGCCGAGAGGGAAGAGAGAGTGAGAAGGGTGAGTCTACTATCATCCGTCCCCTACATAAAGTTAACCTTCACTCTATCGAGGAAGAGGAACGCGATTCTCCTGTCAAAGGCCTTGGGCGCCATACAGAGATAGGTCATCTCATCCTTCCCCAAAAAGTGGAAGGAGTAGCTGTCATACTCATAAGTCTGTCGCGTCTCCTCCTCTCCTGCCTGGATTTTTGCCAGGAGAAGGCGAGTGGCCGTGGGGAAGTTCCCTTTGCTGCTGGTACATTCAGCGAGCACGGTCCGCTTGTGAGCCACGACGGCGTAGAGAATGCCAGGCACGTCTTCAGAGGAAGAGGAAGCATCCCCTGCCTTGCTATCCTTCTTCTTTCCCATCTTCCTCACTCTCTCTTCCTTTGGCCTTGGTGGTTCAGTAGCTGGGGCCAGACAGCCCAGGTTGGAAGGAGAGGGTATCGTTATCCTCCTCGATTCGCGCTGAATGTCTCTCTCTCTCTCTCTCTCTCTCTCTCTCTCTCTGTCTCTGTCTATGTGTGTGTGTCTCTCTCTCTCTTTCTTTCTGGCTTCAGCCAATTGCTCAGTTCCTCTGGCTGGCTTTGCTCAAAACTTCTCTCTCTCTCCGTCTCTCTCCTTTGATGTCACTTTGCTGCAAGCAGCGCCTGCGGCTTCGATGTGTCTCTCAGCGCCCCTACTCTTCCTGAAAGCTTCACACCGTGTCCTTAGCTCTCAACGCCTGCTTCTGCCGCTGCTCTAGTTCTTGCGTTATGTCTCTCTAACCAGGAAGAAGGAAGGTAGAATGGTAGACCGGCAGACCGGACCTGACGGTATAGAAGAGAAGAAGGGGTATAAGAAGAGGGAGAGAGAGAGAGAGAGAGAGGGAGGCAGAGAAAGGGAGAGGAAGAGGGAGAGAGAGAGAGTGAGAGAGAGAGAGAGGGAGGCAGAGAAAGGGAGAGGAAGAGAGAGGGAGAGAGAGGGAGAGAGAGGTTCTGACGGTGAGAAGCTTCTGATCAACTTTTCCTCATAAAGATTGTGAATTTTAGCTCTGTTGCCTGTCAAAGCTCGATAATTTACAAGTAATTAACACCAAAGAGTCCGCTAACCCCTACCACAAATGTAAATTGACATAATTTACCGTTTCTTACCTCGTCTATCAATAAAAGGTAAGGGGAAGTGGCCAAAAGGGAAGGGAAGTTTCGAATTCTTCACAGCACGTCTACTTTGACAGGCATGTTTACACCTCACTGTCAATAATGGCTGATAATTTACAGCGGAGCTAGACAAAGGGGAAGGGAAGGTACAAAATTGGTCGAAGCCTCTTGGGCGCCTGCAGATCGGAGCGGCAGCCCAAACGAAGCTCGAAGATCCTCCTACGTCTCGCTTCTGACCCATTGAGCTCTCGTCCTGGTCGTTGCACCACGCTTCTCATAGGAGTCTCAGCTGTATGAGTGGTTTGGCTTATGTTGACAGCCGTCTAGAGCCACCTGATAGGGACGTAGACAAGTGACAGTCAGTGGTGGAGAGAGATACGCACACCTTCAGGCATTGGCTGTGGACATCTGAAGTCATTGACTGAGCTCCTTGCGGAAGGACTTTCAACCTGAAAGCCAAGATTCCCTACTAAGCAAGGGCTGATCCGTGGGGACGACCTGAGTGTGGAAAGATGTCAGCAGCCGCTCGGATTCTTAAGAATCCTGTTACCTCTGTGAGGCTGCCGCCGGCCTTTGGACCTAGCATCCAGAGGTCTTCCTACAGTTCACTCGCTTCCAGTCTTAAGAGACACAGCCGTCTTCCTCCATCAAGGAGTGGGGCTGTGGTTCCCCCTCGTCGATCCTTTTGGAATTTAGCGGAAGACGAGGAGCGCGATGAGCCTCCAGCGCGTTCCAAGGCGGCCCCTGTCTGGGGCCTGGTAGACACTGACTCGCGCGACGACCTCACGTTTTGGTCTGAGAAGGTTAAGGAAGGGATACAGAGCGACCAGGGGGTCAAATACATCCTTAATTGGGTTACATCCTTTCTGCTCAAGGCTGGCCTGGGCATCGAGAAGGAAGAAGAGTTCAACAGAGGTAATGAGAGGGACTATGAGCTGATGTTTGTCTCCTTACGCCGTTCCGGGTCTCTGTCCGTCACTGCCTGACCTCAGTGCGCCTTGACCTTTCTTGGTCTTTAACTCCGTGCCAACCATAGAGGCTTGTCCGCCCCTCCGACACTGTCTTTCTTTGTAAATTTTCTAGGATGTAATGAACCTATCAAGCGCCCTGACTGCTCCTCTTCTTCTTCGTCCCCGTGTAGGCAGCGAACTTGCTTATCGACGAGTAGTAGAGCTCTTTAATGAGGGCGCAGACTTCACTGACTGTGAGCATATTCTCCATCCCGAACTCTGTAAAGCCCTTTCAGATCAGGTGCAGGAGTATAAGCGACGGGGACTGACCCCGCGGCTGGAACTGGAGGACGTGAAGGCTCAGATCCTGCAGTTCCGCCTAAATCTAACCTTTCGCTATATCTTTCATTTTTTCCGCGGAGACGTGGACAGCTTTGATCAGACGTTGGCCATGTTTCAAAGATCCAACTCCCCTAATGTGAGTGCATTAAGATAGAAGGAATAACACTAAGGACGATTGTTCGCGGGTCGACGGAACAGCGGGGATGAGGGCTAAAGGAGAGAGCGGAACGAAGAACTGCTATTAAATGACAGAGAGAGCGGCATAAGGTGCCCTGGGGATAGCAAAATGGCTGCGAAGGAGAGAGTTGTTGCAGAAGAGGATAGAAGAGGGAAGAAACGGAGGGTAAGGAGCGCAAGTAGTAACTTCCTGGACAATTGCGGCCCTGGCTCCGCTTCTTCAGTCTCACGACTCCACCGCTAACTGCAACATCCCTGATGCTCTCTCCATATCTTTTCTCTCCTCGTGCGGACGTAGGGATACCTGGCGTTGAGCGTAGAGCTTAAAGTGAAGGAGCAGCTAAAGCTGATTGACAGTGAAGGCAATGAGACGATAGAAAGCAGCCCCAAGCCCCTTCCTGATGGTTATACAACGCACTACTGGTACTTTAGGGTCTACCCTGGGCCTCAGGACGCTCAGCCGCCAAGACTCAATCGCATTGTGAAGCTTCGAGACATCAACGGACTTTGCGGGCAGTGGCCATTTAATGCAGATTGGAGGGGCATGGTCAGGACTGCCAGGAAGGTGCTTTCCGATAGGGCGCCACAGCGCACCGAGGAAGACAGCAAGTAGTAGAACATAGTGGTGGACTATGGTGCTGAAGGTCTATTTACGACAGAGAAGAGTCCTTCTCTTAAAGTTACCGCAGATGTGGGGTGCAGGGACCAATTTCTAAGGCAGGGCCACAACGAATTGATGCAAATCTTTTCGAGAGGTATGACTATCACGGAACAGCCGTGACAGCTGCTCTACAGCTCCTAGCGGCCGTAACCTACCGCTCTTCACTATGGCTTAAGTCGGGAATTGGCCTCATAAGCTTCTAGCTCAAGCGGCTGTGTAGAAAGACAACCATCTAGTAAACAAACCATAACGGACGCAGACATGTGGTTATCAACCCCTCGGGGTGACTCAATTCGGCTTCTGATGACTGTGGAACCAGGCCTCCTACCTTGTTTCTATTCTCATAGACTATCGATCATCATGGGACTGGGTGCCTGTCGTATACCAACTGTCATCTGTCCACTCCTATTGCTCACCAATTAGCCAATTGTCATCGGTCCAGTCAGCAGATGTTCTTCTCATCTGCCGCTGGGCCCGACACCCAAAGCACGTTGGCACTGGCGTCAAGCCTGACGACTCACGACTCACGACCAAAGCAATCACTCTTCATCAGCCCGTTCTAGAGCTTCAGCGGTCTGTGGACGATGAGATAGAAGGAGAGTTGACAGGCAGAAGTGCAGGCCGATGATGAGGGCATCAGAACCAGGCCGAGAAGTGACCAAAAGATCGAAAAAGATACACCTTCCTTCCTCCATAATAATAAGAGACCCAGCCATCTCTTTACCTAAGTCTTTAACTGGAGCCGTGTCGTGGTAATACACCCCCGTTTTGAAAGATGACCGCTCAGCTGACGTGGTTTCCACTACTGGGGTAGATCTCAAAGTAGCTTCTACCCCTTATCCTAAGGATTAGCCGTATTCTCTATTTCTTGTGGAACAGCTTAGAAGCACTGCCTCGATAATTAGCCGCTCCTGGGGGAGGGCAGGTGCGAGATAGGCCATCAAGGAGGTTGCGAGACATTTCTCTGCCTTGCGCCGCTGCCTCTTGGTTTTCTCGGGTTTCCTGCTGTTCGACGCTGTTCTTCGACTCTGGAAGCTGCATAGAAAGCCCGAGATCCTAGTGCCTCTCTGCCAGGATCCAAGCGCTCTGTGTGCCCAGTTCCTAATCTCCGAGAAGCTTCCTAGTTCAGTGAGATCCGAAGATTATTGGCAAAGAACTCTTTCTGTATCTGATATCGCACCATGGCGAGTGAAGTAGAAGCTAAGCCATCTGAGGCTCCTGCGGTAGTTGCAGAGGAGATACCAAAGGAGACAAAGACTTTGTTTTATCGCAAGTTTGGCGGGCCAGACGTGGTTGAGCTTGGTCCTCTACCTGTCTATGATATGGCTGACGACGAAGTGCTTATCAAGGTCCACGCGGCCAGCTTTAACCCGATAGATTACAAGCGCAGAAAAGGTGACCTGCGCGCGCTTAGCAGCGAGACTTTTCCTGTTCGCTTAGGGTATGACTGTGCCGGAGTCATTGTCAAGGTGGGCTCAAAGGTAACCCAATGGTCAGTGGGCCAAGAAGTATTCTCTAGAGTGAAGGACTCGAAGACTGGGACAGCCTCTGAATACATTCCTGTACATGAGAGTGTGGTCGCCCTCAAGCCTAAGAATCTTTCCTTCGAGGAAGCTGCCTCCATCCCTCTTGCAGGGCTCACCGCCTACCAATCACTCCTTCGCGCTGGCGTAACGGAGGGCTCCTCCGTCCTGATTACTGGCGGGGCTGGAGGAGTTGGCACTTTGGCCATTCAGTTAGCTAAGCATGCCCTCAAGGCTGGCCGCGTTGTCACAACGGCGAGTCCAGGAGCAAAGACCGATCTCGTCAAATCTTTGGGTGCAGACGAGGTGATCAACTACAGAGAGGAAAAGTGGGAGGAGAAATATCAAGGTGGCGAGTTTGACGCCATCTTTGACACTGCGGGGGACGCGGCAAAAGCTGTTCGTCTAATCAAGTCTGGAGGGAAGGTGGTCTCCGTGGCTGACAAACCGACCTCAACGGAGATCAAGAAGATCTTTCCAAAGCTGAACTTCCTGATCTCGTGGTACCTAGACTTCAGCGCGAGCAGCCTTACCCGGGGAGCTTCCAAGCGTGGAGCCACGTATGAGTACCTCTTCATGAAACCGAACACTGAGGATCTGAGCAAGCTTGGTGCTTTTTGTGAAGAAGGCAAGCTGAAGCCAGTCATTGACTCAACCTACTCGTTGGATCAGGCTGCCGAAGCGCTTCAGAAGGTCGAGTCGGGTAGATCGACGGGTAAGGTGGTGGTGAAGGTAATCTAAGGGGTCATTCCTATATCGGGTCTGGCTTGTTTGTATCAATGCAAAGACTAGAGTATCAGTCCTCAAATAAGTAGTATCTTAGGCACAGAGAGAGAGGGAGGCGCGTGAGAGAGAGAAAGAGAAGACAGTGCGAAGAACTTCACGTACAGGGATAGCGTTTATAAATAATAAGATCAATATGACACTACAAATCCCAAGCAATGACAAGAAGGAACAGTCGCCGCACAAGCTAAGCAACAGCTCAGTAGAGTATTGAGAACCTTTAACTCCTTTGACCTAGGCGGGGCCCAGGGTTGAGCTTTGCAGCGCTCCAAATGTTAGCGCTGCGAAGTTGCTGCTTGTAGAGAGGGGGCGGGTCGTTCTCAGTAGCTCCTTCGCCCAGCTGGTGTATACTCAACTCTTGTAGAGCAGGTCTTGAGGGTTTAGAGGTGGGCCTAGGGTTCATTTCCTGCACCCGCGACGAAAGCCGCATTTGCTTGACTCTCTGTACAGAGGAGCGTGCTTTAGCTTAGGATAAGGGGCCTAAAAATCAAAACGCTCGACAGCGCGATGGGGACAGCGTAGCAATAGATTACGAACAGCGAGGAGATCGCAGAGGAAAACAAGAGAGAAAGAGAGGATTGGAAGGAAAATAAGAGAACAAAGCATGGTCAAAAGAAGGAGCACGTTTGACTATCGGAAGATACAGGTGATAGCAAACTCGTGGTAAGTTGCTAAAACAAACACCTGGAGAAGCTTTGAGAGCTCAAGGTCACTCTCGTCAGGGTGCTGCCGCACGTAGTCCAGCATCCTTGTCACTTCTTCAGCTGTAAACGTTCCCTCTTTCCGTTCCTGAAGCTCCTTGGCTGGGTTTCTTGAGTCAGCTGTAAGTTTGTTTCTTGGCACCAGGAATGGGTGATTGAGGAGGCCGTTCTCTCCTGTGATAGGGGGTCTGAAGAAGGACTAAGCACTGAGCTCTCTGTAGGATTTAAGAAATGTATCGTGAAGTGCACGCGGAAGAGTTCCAAAACCTACGAGGAGGTTCTTCACAATAGGGCTTCCAAGGACCCTGTAGCGGGAAAGGTGCAGAAGAGCGGTGTAGTTGGAGGAGGATTAGTCAATCATACTCACCGCTTGCGTGGGTCCCTCTGCAGGCACTGCCTCATCACGTGGAGGAGCTCCTGATTCTCGATGGGCGGGAAGGGAATCTCATACTTGGGATCCGTAATGCACTGGAGCTTGTAGAAGAAAGTGAGGTCTGCAAAAGGTGCCTTTCCGTAGACCAAGAGATAGAGAATGCAGCCCAGAGACCAGATGTCACTGGCACGTCCCAGCTGCAGAACGAGTATTGTTCAGTCAAATGAGAGGTGGTTGGAGGCAAGAAGGTACAGATGTCTAACATAAGAAGACACGCTGATCCATTTACCTTCATCTTGGGGGTCCTTCTGCCCTGTGGTCCCCCACCTTGTGCGGATGTATCAATCATTGCCTCGGGCGACATAAAGTTGATGGTTCCAATCTTTATGGGACATAAATGGACAGAGAAACGGAAAGCAAAAAGAAAAAGAGTCCTTAGCCACCGTCTTCAACTTCATCTGGTAGAATTTTTCCAAGCTATTCCTAACTTCTAGAACGCAGTCTACCCTAAAACCATGGCCCTTTCTTTCGAAACTCTGTCCAATCCATCTCTCTTCGACGACCACAAACCTTAGTTGTTAACGCGAAAGTTTCTTCCAACTCTTGCTTAGGGTTAGGGTTACCTGGCTTTCTCTCTCAATATTAGTGGTGTCATTTGATATGGCCTTCGCTATCCCAAAGTCAATAAGCTTTAGCTGTCCAGAAACCGAGAGAAAGTTGGCAGGCTTTAGGTCTCCATGTATAATTCGCAGTTGATGAATTGCATCCACGGCTCGCAGCATTTGCTGCCAGAGGAGCCGGACGGCATTCTCGTCCAGCTCATGGCAGGAGCGCAAGCGCTTGAGAAGGTTGTTAAGGTCTATCTCACCATATTCCATAACCTGACATATGGACCAAAGCAAGTGGAAGGGTCAAACGTCAAAACCTCTTAGAGACTTCAGTTTTCAACAGCTAGAGAACGGAAAAGGACGGTGACCGGAGGATGCGGTTCTTTCTTTTATCACCCAAAGACAGGATAACGGAAACGAAAGACAGTGCAGAACAGAAAGTGGTCCATGAAGAAGCGCAGCAAGATTACGCTGTTCAGATAAGGATAGTAGGAACGTGGCCATGCTGCTAACCATATGAAGATATTTTCGCCCTTGGTCCATCTGCGCTCCCTTAAGCTCTATAATGTAGGGGTTCCCGCTGAGTCTTTGAAGCATGTTCACTTCGTTGCAATAACTTTCCACCACAGAGCGCTCAAGGCCTTGTAGCTTCACTCTCTTCAGTGCATAATGTCGCCGATCTGCACCCAGGACCCGGTATACCTTGGAGCTACCTCCTCGTCCTATCAGTTCTAACTTCAGATATGGAGCGCCGGCCACCTGAAGAAGCACAAAGAGCATGGAGCGAGGGTGAGCGAAGTGCGGGAAGCGTCCTATGGTACTGCTTGCCTTCTTTATGAGCGGCATAAGTGATACTACTCTTGATGTCTCCCTCCAACCCTATCTAAATCTTCCGTCTATACTTACGAGCTTTTCTATCACTCCCGGATCACCAGAACTGGAGGAGAAGACACTTACCATGATGACGTTCTTTGGATCGCATAGGGAGATGAAGGCAGGAGGAATTGAAGAAGGAGAGCTATCCTGCGGACTCAGAGACTCTTTGCGTATACCCCCGAACTAATGACCACAGCGGTAGTTAATACAATGCAGTTATAGAGAAACTAACAAGATATACAAGGGCTTCGTACGCTGGTGCGTTAAAGAATGACAGAGAAAGTTTCCCTAGATAATCAATAGCGATCGAGAGAGCGCACTAAAAAGCATTCGGACCTACCACCGCTGACTCAGCCTTGAAGTCGATTGGCACTCGATTGGGAGGCGAATGTGCTTGAACTACATTGTCTTCAGCATCCAGTGCCGTTGGGAAGTTGGGGGCCGGACAAAGGACTGTCGGGGCATCGTCATCCAGCTCCATCTACCAGAGCAAGTCCAGGAGTAAGCGTTCAGTACCAGTAGGTGAAGGTGGAAAGCTAAAGGGAACAGGGAGCAATCCGCTTAGAAAGCCCAAGGAGGCAACGAGAGAAGCCGATACTTTTGTGTCTTCGTTGTCAGTCAGACTTGCGCCGCTCTTTGCCTCGTTATTATTCGTTTTGAAGGTTATCGTTTCTTCCTGCTTGTCAGGGCTGTTCCTACAGACTGGAGCTCTGTTCTCCTTGCTGCCATCTTCTGCTTCCTCGTCACGTCTCTGATTGAATGTTATTGTCTCCTCCTCTTTTCCTGATGTGACGGTGAAATTTTGGCGTCCTGCTCAGTCTCGTGGCCGTTTCTTACCTGAAGGACTATACTCTGGCGTAGGGCTTCTACCTTTTGTTTGGTCGGCTTGAGCGCTACTATCCCTTTGATTACGAGCATTGTCCGCTGGGACAATTGTTCTGTCCTCTGCTTCACCTTCATCGTCCTCCTGGACGGGACTGAGCTTTGAGCTTCCGACCTCAAATTGTGAGCCTGTCAAAGGCTTCCTGGAGTTTTGGGTGGTGCATAAGTGGAGAAAGTTACTTAGAAAGAAAAAAAGTGCCAGCAAGGGACTACATAGCTGACGCTTGGCGAGATTTTATCACACTCTCTGTTAATTTGTCTGAACTCTGTTCATTTGGGCCCTATTTGCACACTTACATCTGGTTTAGGAGCGGAGTTCTATACTCTGTGGACCTGACTATACCCTGCTGAGGGGTTGACGTGGGCGTTGAACGCTGAGGCTGAGCAAGAGTAGGAGTTGCTGCGGTCTTGCTAGCAGGAATAGGGGAAGGTTGCCATTTTTTTATATAATCCAGATCCAAGCCCAGCCGTCCGTTGGAAGTATCGGAAGATCGTTCCGCCGAGGTGCCTTGATGAATCTAAGACAAGAAGAGGAGCAAGGAGGGTTAAGTATGGCCCAGTGGTCCGGAGAAGACAGTTGCTACATGGAAGGTAGAAGGAGTAAGGAGCAGGAGAACACGTCCAAGCTGAGTCCTGTTGCAAGAGGCGGAAGGTATCAGACTGAAGAAACGTACCGGAGGAGGTGCAGATAGTGCTCTAGGCGTCTGAGGAGCTATCTCGGCATCATCTTTGGTGTCCGCTGTCTCTGAATCTGATGCTGCTGCAGGTATTCTGACCGCCCGGGAGGCTAGCCCTATATGAGCGGATAAATATCAGGAGAGACTAACCAGAAAGGAAGGGGCAGGTGGCAGTGCGCGACAAAGCAAAAGGGAGTTACCAAGTCCTCTCAACGGCACTCGTTTTCTCTGCAGAGCAGTTCTCGAGGGCGGGTCCTTTGTAGTCGGTTTGGGCACTTCAGCTCGTCGTGTGGTGGCAGTAGAGATGGTAGTTCCACTGACAGTGATAGGATTAGGAAGAGAAGTATAAGCAGAGGAAGGGGAGAGGCTTATTTGATAGGGTGGACAAGGAGGTGGAGACGACAAGGAGAGAGAGTTCTTCACGTCCCTGCGTTCATTGGTTGAGTCGCCTTCTGAGGTGAGGGAGCCATTGACTGAGAGGTCAATACTTTCCTCTCCCGAAGCATTTTGGATGGGTGAGAGGGAACACTGGGACGCAAGCTGACGGGTGGACCGTACGCCATTCACCGATGCTATAAATTACGACAAAAAATAAATTAGAGGTCGCAGAGTAGTGAAGAGGTTAAGGGTGAGGGTGAACCAAAGGCCACAACCAAAGGCCACAAACTTTAATAACTGCCACTCCCAATCGTTAGAGTCTCAAATGAGGAATAGGGTGAGGATTAAACAAGAAGAAAGGGAGAGAAAGAGTGTTTGAGAAAGAGAGAGAACAGTAGAGGAAGAGCATGCCTGAGCTTGGAATGTCTCCCTTGAAGCGTGCTATTTCTGCTTCTGCTAGTACTTTCTTGTCCAGAGCCAAGCGGAAAATTTCGGCCGCCTCGTCCTGGGAGCCTTGGTCCATACAAAGTTAGGTTAGTGGGCGGACAGAGAGGTAGGCAGTTGCCGATGAGAAGAGGACTAGCGAAAGTCAAGAGGGATGATGCATTAGCACGACCAGCAAGCGGAGGGCACGGTAAAACGAGGAAGTGGCGAAAGAGACGAAGAGAATAAGGGACCTTCTTTCGTTCTCTTAGTCTTTTCTTCCTACTTTCCCCTTATCCTGTCTTATTACCATGTTTCAGCTCGAATGCGGCCCATTCTGTGTAAAAGCGGCGGTAGGTCTCTCCAATCCTGCAGTTCTTCATGAACTTGAAGATTGATCGCGCCTCCGACACTGATAGAAGGCTGGACGGTAAGCAAGGTAAGCACCAGATAAAACTGCCCGTAGTTACTTCCAATCCTTAGTATTTTCTTTCTCCACTGGTCACTAGGGTTCCCTTTGCTCTCGCACCTCTCCGCCCAATCTTTTGCGTATTTGTCGCTCTTCTCGACCTTACACTCACACTACCATCTTTCTTTGTCATCTGACCCAGCCAACTTAGCTCAGTGCCTCTCTACTCTGCAACTTACGCTTGCACCTGGGCAAAACCAAGGTAAATATCTGCAAAAGTTTGAAGCTGGGAGTTCTGTTCTCTGGGTAAAATATTGATGGCCCTGCGATAGAGCCGGAGAAGGGCCGTAGCGGTATCTGAGCCAACTGGGATGTTTGACAAGACACGGAACCAAGCCGCGGGGTCTTCGGGTTGGTCCTTTAAAGTTTTAACTAACTCCTCATGGCCAGATGGAGCGGCCGGGATCATGAAGAATTCATCCTCCTGCTCGCCGAAGCGAGTGATTGTGCGGACCTGACGATACTAGAAGTGAGCGTGTCTTCACTTTATAATACTTCGTTGGCAGCCTACCTCCGACATTGCCTTTTCTGACAGTAATCTAGGATCCCTAGGTCTTACATCGAGTGCCCATCTTCATAGCTTTATAAAAAGGTCAAGATTTAGATCAGGCAGAGGATGACTAACTGATGATGAGAGGAGGATCCCAAATTATTGTACTTAGCCCCGACGTCCGCAGTATACTATAGTGGTTGCAGGCTGCAGAAGGGGGAGTTTAGCAGACCAAGGTCGCCGAAGGGAGGCTTTTCTTGGGGATCGTCTTGGGAGGAGAAGTAGTCTCGGTAAAGGATCCCAATCTTTTCTCTCCCTCCTTGTCTCTGCTTCTCTGAGACATTCAATGGTGTTACAGAGGAGACACACCCTTTTTCTCTCTCCCTCTCTCCTCTCCTTCTACAATCTCACATTCTCTCACTTCCAATCCAAGCAAAGTCAAGAACTCAGACGATTATCAAGCCTCAAATCTCCGCCTCCTAATCCGAAGTCTGCAAGAGTCTTCAGCTGGGAGTTTCTACAGATTCTTGCAGCCCCAAAAGCTCTGAAGAGCAGCTGAATTTTTGAACTCAAACGGCTTGATATATATCCGATAACTACTCCTACTAGCCATTCGGTTATCAGAAAGAAGGATCCTTGATTTCTTTGATTGATTTTTGTTGGAGAGTTCATAGGTGCGATCTGTGTGTCTTGTCTTCGGGAAGATTCATCCGAGTCACTGCAGAAACTTCATTGTCAGATCAATAGCGAGCGAGCCTTGTCCCTCTTGCCTTGAAGTCTCGACCGTGCCAGGGCACAATCAAAGGCCCCAAGAGCAGCAAAGCTGCTCTATATTTCCCCGTTGTTGGCTGCCTTACTTCTGAAACAGCACAGGTGGAGTGACACGGACTAAGTGGCAGTATCTATATATCCGTCTCCATAGGCCCTGGAGGATCCGTCCTCCGTCAGTGAAGGACGGTACTAAAGGCCTTGTAGCAAGGAATTGTGGACGACTAAGCATGGTAGGACAGGCGTTTACCTTCATGAAGAAAGAGGAGCCAGTCTAACTCTGCCTCTCAGGCGAATACCCTAAGGCCCTACCTGGACTGTATTCGCTCCACATTGGAGGCCGCTATGTGCATTAGAAACTTTCCCTCACAGGTGGTTGAGCGGCATAATAAGCCAGAGGTAGAAACCAAGTAAGGGCGACTTGTCTCGACAATCTTGATCAGGCAAACACTAAGACTACCGACCAACAGGACCAGCAAGGAGCTGTTGTTGACTCCTATAATCATCTGCAGAAATGAGAATGAACGGTGCATGATCGAAGGCTCCGTTAACTCTTTGCGAGTAAGCATCTCCATCAAGCAGGTAACGTTAGGACGTCCTACTTCGCAAGGGACTCAGAGAGACTTCTCTTCCTGAATTTCCCGTTTGACATTGCGATGCCATCCTTCTCCCGTCTCTTCGCTGAACGGCTTCTCCTGATTCTCCACTCTCACTCCGCCCTACAATTTAGGCGGATGAGATGGAGGCCATGTTGACACAGAAGTTCTCCAGATTCTTGATGCAGAGAGCGGAGCAGTTTCACGTCATGAGGCGAAAGGCAGTCGAGGTATATTTTGTGCTATATCGATTCTCTACCCAGACTTCTCACGTCATTCAACCATAGGGATATAGCATCAGCTTCCTCGTGACGCACGAGCACCTGGAGACGATGTGGAAGCACAAGCTTATCGACTTTATCATCCAGTTCATGGAAGATATCGACAAGGAAATTAGCTCCATGAAGATCTCCATTAACGCTCGGGCTAGAGTCGTGGCTACAGAGTTCATGAAGCAATTTGTCAGCTAGCAAGGGCAGTAGACCAGCGCTCCTTCTTCTTCACTATCCTCTTCCCAATACTTCTCTTCCACCATTCGAGGTCCACTTGTTTATCTTATAAGCCTAACCCTACCAAGCACTATAATAAAGGAAGGTTGGGAGCCACCCAGGAGCAGACAAGCTTCGCATAAGCATTGACCTTGCTCACCGCGACGTGACGCTCACCAACTCCCTAGCTTCATCTTGGCTTACCGCGCTCCGCCTATCTCTTCCTACTACCCAGACCTTTGCTGTCCGCATCGGAGGAAAAGTAGCCGAGCGCCTAGTCCCAAAGCAAACAGAGGGATAAGATAGCCGTTAGCGGCATGTTGGCCGAGCCCAAGATCTCTGTGGGATCTCTCATCAGAATCTCTGCCTTTTCACAGACGAGAATCTGCGGTTTGAAGCTACAGCTTTATTTATAGGACTCAAGGATGCTTGCCAGTCGATGAAAGGAGGTCTAATAACTGCCCGCTGGAGGAGCTGCGATGGCTAGTGGCAGCTGGGTTTAGATGCTGAAGATGCTGTTGGCCACTAGGCCGAAGGGCCTCTATGTTGTCAGAGGTGTATCTCTAGGAGGACGGGCGAGCTGCTCCAACTTTGGAGGCTGTGGACAGCGAGCCATCCATTCCGTTCAAAGGACGGTGGCACGGCCAGTGGAGCTGTCTGGGGTGGGCATCCATTCTGGACTAAAGGCATGCTCGCTTTTTCTTGACTTCTTGCCCGGGCACAAGCCCAGCTAACCATTACCTTAAAATGTGTCTCTATTCGTGGTACAGTCCTCCATCCGAATTGAGCCTGCCGGCATCCACAGCGGGATCAAGTTCATAAGGCAAGGGCAAGTTATTCCAGCAGCATGGGATCATGTCTCAGATACACAGCTTTGTACCAAGCTCTCTGCCAGGTGAGTGCTTCTTTCCTGCTTCTTCTCCGTCTTGGCACTTTTCTCCAGCCTGACTTCTACCTAGCCATCAAACAGTCCACACCGTGGAGCACCTCATGGCAGCAATGGCAGCCTGTGGACTTTCTAACGCACTCATTCACTGCTCGAGCAGCGAGATGCCTGTCATGGATGGTGAGATGGTTTGTCCACGCCGTCCTGGTAGTCTCTTCTATCTACCCCCTTTCTCTAAGGTTCTCTCGCTCCTCTCTGTATTTTCTCTCAGTCGTCTTTCGCCCTTGATGTCTTATCTTCTCTTTCTCAGTTTCTGTCTCTATTTCCCTACCTGTCTTTATAATCTCCTACCTTCCATCCTCCTCGTGTTCCTCATCTCTCTCTCTCTCTCTCTCTCTCTCTCTCTCTCTAACCGCGTCCTTCAGGGAGCAGCATGCCCTTCATCAAAGCCATAGAAGAAGCTGGTATAGAGGACCAAGACGCTGCAATCAATGTTATTGAAGTGCGCAGACCTGTCCAGGTAAAGAAAGAGGAAGGAGAGTCCTCTGAGGAATGCGTGGGGCGAGGGAGAGTTTGAATGTCTAAGAGTCAAAGGGGTGCTCTCTGTGTGCTCCTGGACCTCATTCTGCCTGAGCAGTCAGAGAAGGACAACGAAGGTGGGAGGATGATTTAAAAAGGAGAGAGCGGCAGGCAGAGACTGCCACGAAGAGAGACAGTGGGAAAAGGGAGATGCAAAACTTGCAAGGGGAGACAGAGGAACCGGCCTAAGCCTATCCTGCCTGCTATCAGGTGATTCTCCAGGACAAGTCCGCTGCCTTTCTGCCTCTGCCGTCCCTGGGTCCCTACAGCGCCCATTCCTTAGTCATAACTGTCCAAGTGGACTTCCAGGTTGACCTCTCACTCTATTTTGCCACCGTTATCTCTCTCCCTGTTCCTGCCCTCATTCCTATTTCTCGTTTTCTCTCGCCTTTGCGTCACGCCTCTCTCTCGCTGGCTCTCTGTCTACTCTGCCCTGAATGGGCTTTATTGCTCTCCTCTTTGCTCGTCCGTCCAGACCTTAGCTGACGCTCTTCTTGATATAGCGGCATATCCCAGGTAATTTCTGGTTCACGACCCACGTTCCAAGCAGTTCTTTTATACAGAGCACAGCTCCTGCACGAACCTTTGCTTTCAAGGTGAGTGCAGGCAGTGGTCTTAGTTCGAGCTCAGTGTTTCCTTTGTCCTCCTTTAGCACGGCTTTTTTATACCCCATTTTCTCTGTACTTGCCACTAAGATAGTCCTTTAGGAAGAAGTCGATGCTATCCTTGCTGCTGGATTAGGGAAAGGCGGATCACTGGAGAACACGGTCATCTTTGATATGGATACGGTTCTGAATGACGGAGGTCTAAGGTACGCTCCACTCTGCCTATCGCCTATCCCTTTCTCTCTCCTATTTTCCCGCAATATCTATGTGGCGTGTTCTCCAACTCTTGCATCCAGACTCCTTTGGCCGCTGTAAGCTCACTCTTTCGATGTTGCTTTGCCATAGATTCAAGGATGAGTGGGTGCGGCACAAGGCGTTAGACTGTGCAGGAGATCTTTTTCTAGCCGGTGCGGCGAGCTGCAGCGTATTGCACGGACATTTCGTCGGCATACGGCCTGGACATCAGATCAACAACCTACTACTGAGAGAGCTTCTAAGCCATGAAGAGAACTTCTCGCTTCGCACCCTCCCGACTTGATTTAGCCGATGACTCTTTCAGCATGTCTTGCAGGTGAAGAAGTAAGATGCCAGACAGAGAGAGAGAGAGAGTACCAAGGCATATACTTCTTACAGATACCCGACTGTGAGCTTGAACTTCGCGCTTGCACTGCTCCTTTAGACAAAATAGAAACTCCCTTAACCTATTAGCCTCGTTATTATCCCAGCCGCGTATGTCTGGCCCCTGTCCCGTAACATAAACCTCCCAAACGCTTTGTTGTCCGAGTAAAGCTCTGCGCAGACTGGACGAGCCAGCGATACCTCGACCACTGCACTCATGTTTCTTCCTAAGCATCGGGGCTTCTTTTTCGTCACCGCCCCATTGCTGCCTAGTAAAGCGACGAGTTTGGAGATGTTTGCCGTCTCTTCTACTGCCTGTAGGTGTAGCTGGAACGTCTGCCCAAGGACGATGGGCTGCTTCACGACAGGTAGGACCATGATCTGCGCTTCAAAACGGCTGTACGGCCGAACAGGTGACAAGAGAGAGCACAGGATGTTGCCTAGATGGTCGACCCAAAGACAGACGAGGATGATGCCGAGAGTTAGCACAGCAAAAGAGCAGAACGATGGCGTTCAGGTAAGAAGAAACGTCTTCAAACAAAACAGATGCCTGGATAGAGACGCCCAGAGAACCCAGAAGAAAATGGACACAGTGAGATGAGTAGGAGCGCGTGGGACCCTCAGACAGCGGGACAGGGAGTCATTGACGGCGGTGCCCGCATCTTTCTTACCCGAGAGGACAAGGTTGGGATCCGCTCCAGCAAGCTGAATCTCAACACTCTCTCCTGCTAGGCCCACTGGTACGACCTCCTGGTTCCTCTGGACGTTCTTTACGGAGCAGCGGACTCCTGATGGCATAACAACCACCTGTAACCCTGCTCCTAGGACTCCAGAGTGCACCTTTCCCGCCGCAGACAGCCCGCCGGTCTGGCCCTTAAAGACGTCCGAAAGCGTCATTCGCAGCGGTCGATCCAATGAACGGTTGGCCGGTGAGAAGCCATTAATGGCCTCCAAGAGGGAAGGACCTTTGTACCAGGAGCACAGCGCTTCGGACACTCTGTCGACTACATTGAGGCCTTCAAGCCCGCTTACCGGGACGTACTTGGTACGGGAAGGGTGATAACCAGCGGTACGGAGGAACTCTGAGAGGGACGAGGTAATGGTGGTAAACCGTTCCTCTGACCATTCCACAGAGTCCATTTTATTCACTGCAAGAGCAGGAGTAGGAACGCGGGTAAGAGAGGTGAGAGAGAGAGAGACAGATGAATCGATCGTCATGGGAAGCAACAGAACACGGTATACAGGAAAGAAGAGAAGGGATCGGAAGGCATGGATTTTCATCTCTTACGCACGGCTTTCAGGCAGTAGCAGAACGTGAACAAGTCCAGCGATAGGTAAGTCACCCGCCTCTGAGCTTCAAGACCTCCTCCTACCTGCCACAATGAGCTGGCTGACGCCAAAGCTTCTCACCAGAAGCGTGTGTTCCTTCGTCTGTCCATCGGCTTCAAAGCCACTCTCAAACTCCCCTGTGGAGGCAGGAACCACTAGAATGGCCACATCTGCCTGAGCAGCTCCAGCGATCATTCTAGGAACAAAGTCACGATGCCCTGGGGCGTCCAATAGGGTGATCCGTTTACTCTCCGTCTCAATAAAGCCCACACCAACATCCATTGTGACTCCTCTCTCCCTCTCTTGCTCTCCTGCATCCATAACCCAGGCAAAGGCAAATGAAGACTTGCCTAGATTCCTGCTCTCTGTCTCATATTTGTGCATTAGCCGCTTGTTCACATAGCCCAGGCGATAGAGAAGCTGGCCCATTAGCGTGCTTTTGCCGGCGTCCACGTGGCCCACGACGACCATGCTCAACTGGGCCTTTGCGTTAGGATTGCCTTCCATCTTCTTTGCTGCTTCTAAGAGCTTAGCTTCTGCGTTTCGTAGTGCTGTCTTCTCTGTCTCTGTGAGGGCCAGAGCCTGCTCAAGCGGAATCTGTTCCTTTGCCTCATTCTCAGGGTCTTGAGCGGCAGAGAGGTTAGTGGGCATTTTAAGCGTGTGAGTAGATGGTCAGAATGTGTTGCGCACCATGAGCTTTGTTCTCTGAGGCAGATTGCTTAGAGTTCTTGCTTGGCGTACTCTGAGCTTTGCTCTTCGCCGCAGCTTTAGCATTAGTTGGTCCTGATGCCGTGCATTAGTAGAGAAGCAACTAGCGGAGCGGCCGATTGAGTGTGGAAGAGGCGAAGAGCGTTCCAATCCTACCACTTACCAGACTTTGAGACTGCTGTGGCCTTACCAGGAGCCGCTTTCTTCGCGCCTGAGGCCACAGGAGCAGCTTTGCTCTTTTGCGGTTGTTGTTTGGCTTTGCCGCTAGCCGGTCTGGCATCCGATCCTGAAAGGACGTAGAAACAAAGTCTTAGGCTAGATCACTGCAAGGATGGCGGGGTGGATGGATGAGAGACGAAGTGCTGAGGTGGAGGCTGAAGCAGGCAGAATCAAGCTCGAAACACGATGAGGGACGAGGAATAAGGGACGACATACTGCTCTGGTTCTCCAACAAGACTTGCACTGCAGAGTTCACATCCCCTACACAGGTCTGCAACGCTTTCTGTATGTCGCTGTAGGTGAACACTCCGGCCCCAATCACTTCCTCTACTTGAGAGACTGCCGCCGAGTGGCTTGCACCATCTGAACCCCGCGCTGTTGGAGCCCCTGATCCTCGCTGGTCTAAAATAAACCGAGCCCGGCGTGAGAACTTCCTTGCAGCAGCGCGAAACAAGTCTTAGAGCCGTACCGTAGTAAGCATCGTCTTCATCATAGTAGTCGTCCTCATCATAATAATCTGCACATAGAGACCGGTCAGTCAGTCTTCATAGCCGCCGTGGCTTGGTGGAGGTCGCTACCGTCATCATAATCATCGTCCAAGTAGGCTCTGCGTAGGTTTCTATGCCGCGACATCCTGGACAAGCCTCTTCCGTCGTGCTGTACGGGTCCGAAAGCAGGAGTACAGCTTAGCGCAAGCCTCGCGTTGCCACCAAGAAGAGAATGAACACCTCTGCGGACTCCTCGCTCTTTCTCTGTCTCTTGCTAGTCGACTCGGACGCGCTAGTCTCCGAAGAATCTATCCTGATGAGAAGCAGCAACAGGGAGAGAAAAACAAAGAGAGAGAGAGAGAGAGAGAGAGAGAGAGAGAGAGAGAGAGAGAGAGAGAGAGAGAGACAGAGAAGAGAGAGAAATGATGACTGTCTTTTGTCTCTTGATTGATGGATCGTTGCGTGTGTCTTCTACTTGTTTAGCCGTTGGCGATCCATGTAACGGCTAGTGCTTTGATTATGACGATCAGCAATAGGCTCAACATAATGCGGGATAGAGCAATGCATAATCTAGAACCACTGGCACCCTATATTCGAGATATAAACAGTATTATCATGCATGAAACCATATTAGCATGTCGTGGTCCAGGATATTCACAAAAAGGCTGCAGGAATGTGATACTGCAGCAGCGCAGTCCCCAAGAGACAGAGCCAGGAAGACAGGAGAGAGAAGAGACAGACATTAGACACACCACAGGCAGAGAGACAGAATGGTTGAGATACAGAGAGAAGTTAAAACCTCTGTCTGTGCAGAAAGAATTGCGGGAGAGACGAAGACAGAGAGTGAGAGAGATGGAGAGAGAGGAAGAGAGACAGCAAGAAAGGCAGAGGAGAGCCAGTCATGACAGAACCATCTCTAAGGAAAGAAGAGAATCTTCTTCCCGCGCGGCGTCCGTCCGGTCAAGCCATCAACGGCCACAGTGTAACCTCTCTCTTCCCTCCCAGCGCCTGTGCCAAGCCTTTGGAGACGATGCGGAGCTTTGTCATTGCCTTCTCCGACTGCAACTGCTCTCTATTGCTTCTCTTGCTTTCCTAGGCTGGAGTCCGGACCCTGCCGGGCTCCAGATACAAGCGCGGTCGAGGGCCAGCGGTTGAAGAGACAGAGAGAGAGTGAGGCAAGAAGAGAGAGGGAGAGAGAAGGGCGACCAAGAGAAGGATGGCACAGGCTGAAGTGGGGCTAGTGGCTGGGCTGGAGGATGCGGCAGTGGGAAGTCAAGCTGCAGAGCTGTAAGGCCCGCTTCCTCTTGAAAGCACTCCCTGCCACTATTTGACTTCTTCACATCCCCTCTGCCTTCTTGGCCTCTCTCCTTCCTCTCTCTTTCTTTCTCTTTGCTTCTCTCTCCTCTCTCGCTCTCTGTCTTTCTTGTCTTTCCCTATCTTTCTCTGTCAACAACCCCTTTCAACTTCTCTCTCTCGTTTTCCCCTCCTTCTCATCTCACACACTTACTCTCTTTCTCTTTCTCAAGCACTGTCTCTTTACTTTCTCTCGTTGTCTCTCCACCGTTCAGCCTCTCTTCGTCAATGGGTCTCTCTCCCGTTCTTTCCCCTCTCCCTTGTCCCCTCTGTAGTTCCATTCCGACTCACCTGCATCCTTCTTTTCTCTCTCGCACTTCTATTGCCTTCAGAAGCGTGAAGACGGGTCCAGAGCTCACGAATGCAGAGCTTGAAGTCTTTCAGACCTCCGTCATCGCTCCTCTCTCTCGCCGCTGCTCAACTCGCGGCTCCGCCTTCTTCGAGTCCATTGCAGAGAATGCTGCTTCCGCTACGTCTCCTTCTTCGCCATCTGAGGCACCGCTGCGGGTCGGGCCTCAGGATTTCGAGATGCTGAGTGTCATAGGCAGTGGGGCGTACGGGAAGGTGATTCAAGTGAGGTACAAGCCGTCTAACAAGCTTTATGCTATGAAGGTAGGAGCAACACGGTCAAACAGGATGAAGGCTCTTCACAGGATCTCGAGACTTTCGTCTCTCTCTCTCTCTCTTTTCCAAATCCGACTTGTCCCTCTCATACTCCTTCTCAACGACCACCCTAACTTTTCAGTTTCTTCCTGGTAGATCATGAGCAAGAAGCTGCTGCAGAAGAAGAATCACATCCACTACATCGAAGCCGAGAGAGAGATCATGACCAAGGTGAATTGTCACGATTGCTCTACTTCCTCTTCAATGGTCTTTAGCCCTGACTCTGATTATCGGTATCTTGAGCAGGTGGATCACCCTTTCCTTGTCTCCCTCAAGTTTGCATTCCAGACGGACCGCAGTGTAAGTGCGTTGCGAGAGCGAGGGAGAAAGAGAGAGAGAAAGAGAGAGAGATGAAGAAAGAGAGCCAGAGAGGGGCAGAGAGAGAGGCAGACACACAGAGAGAGAGGATGCACATGCTTGAAGGAGGAGAAAGAGAAGAGGAGCGCGGGCGAGAGGAGACCAAGGAGGGAGATGCCTGTAAAGGGCGGCACGAATAGAATAGAAGAAAGTCGGAGCTAGATCAAAATGCAGGGGTTTTGCCGTTTGCCACTCTAGGACCGGCAGCAGGAGAAGAATAGGCTCGAGGAGAGAGAAAAGGCTGGAGAGAGGATATGGTGGCAGACCTTTTAGTCTATGACACACTTGATTTTTATTGTTTTATCCCTACAGGTCTATCTAGTCATGAACTATCTTCCAGGAGGAGAGCTCTTTCATTTGTTAGGCAAGGAGGGCATCTTCCTTGAGGTAAGTGCTAGATAGCCTGCTCTTCCTGCTTTCTCCTTTCCCTCTCTCTCCTCCCTCTCTCCCTCTCTCTCTTGCGCGTTGTCTCATCATCTCTCCCTTATCTTCTTCTTAGGACTCTGCTCGTTTCTATCTCGCGGAGATTATCCTCGCAGTGCGCGCACTACATAACTTAGGCATTATACACCGGTGAGTGCCACGCGAAGGTGCACTAGTCAAGGGCGAGCGCTCTCCGCGCATTCTGACACTTTTCTGCCGTCCTTTGCCCTTGTTTGCCTCTTTCCTCGGCTCATTGCTTCGCCGGGGCTGCCCTGTTGCTCTCCTTTAGAGATCTAAAGCCTGAGAATGTGCTTCTGGATGCTGAAGGGCACATTTGTATCACGGACTTTGGGTTGGCGAAGCTGGTGGAAGAGGTAACCACAGGGGATGTTGACCTCGCGCTTAATCGCGACGACGGGCACCAACTAGATGACAGGAAAGGAGGGAAGGGCCAAGGACAGAGGAAAAGGGAAGAGCGAGAGATAGGGGGAAGGAGAGAGAGAAGGAGAAGCAGCAGAGAAAGTGTACGTAACAAGTAGGGGAATAGAAAGGATATTTTCTGTGGATGGCCTTAAATTACTCAGATTATGAGCCTCTGTCCGCCTTTCCTGACATCGTCTCTTGCTTTGTGCAGGCCGGAGACTCCAGTGCGAGGACCATCTGCGGAACAAATGAGTACATTGCGCCTGAGATGTTCAGTGGCAAGGGATACAATGAGGTATCCACCTGTTTAGGATGGACGTCTTACCGGACATCCCCCCCTCTCTGGCGCGCGGTGTCACTCTCTTGTTTTGCTCTCTATCTCTCTGTTCTTCCTCTCACCCCTCCCGGGTCCATTCCTGCTCTCTAGCTCGCATCCTTCCGCACGAGAAATGCGTTTATCTGAAAGAGAGAGAGAGAGAGAGAGAGAGAAAGAGAGAGAAAGAGAGGGAGAGAGAAAAACTTGTCTGTCTCTCCCAGCCACTACGTCGGTCAGCTAACGATGTCAATCGTAGGCTGTTGATTGGTGGGCAGTGGGCTGCCTCTTCTATGAGATGCTGACAGGCAACCCGCCATTTCGGGCGAAGAGCTTCAAGAAGCTGAAGGAAAAAGTCCTGAACGAAAAGGTAAAAACAGGAAGGACGAGGATTCTCTTTTGAAGTGAGAAGCTCAGGGAAAGGAAGTGAAGCAGAGACAAACCGAGACAGAGAGAGCGAGAGAGAGAGAGAGGGGTAGATGCAAAGAAAGAAAATGTGACTGCAGGGTGAAAAGCGAGAATAAGAGCGACATTTCGATCGTTCTCTGTCGACTGCTCTTCTAAGGTCCAAATGGCCTCTCCTTTCCTTGTGACCCGTAGCCGAAGCTGCCCAAGTACGTCAGTAGCGAGGGACATTCCCTTTTGAAAGGCCTCCTGGAGCGCAACGTGGACAAGCGGCTGGGTTCAGGGAAGAGCACGATGTTCAAGATCAAGGGCGTCCAGTCCATTTTAGACCATTCCTTCTTCAAGGTATCAAGGGATCTCTATTCTCTCTCTCTCTTCTCTCTCTCTCTTTCTTGTTTCTTCTCCAGAACATCCTTTCGTTTCTAGCTAGCTCTACTCGGATCTCTCTTCTCTTCCCCTGCCCTTTTCCTTCTCAATCCTTTCCACTCTTTGTCCTCTCTCCTAGTCCTAACCCCCCTTCCCCCCCGCCCCCTCTTTCTCTCTCTCTCCCTGTCTCTCTCTCTCCCTGTCTCTCTCTCTGTCCTCTCGGTCGGTATGCGCTTTACTCTTCTTCGATGTGCAAGTAGAAGATCAACTGGAATCTGCTAGAGCAACGGAAGGTGGCTCCTCCCATGGTGCCGAAGCTCCAATCAGAGGCGGACACAGGGAACTTTGCTGAAGAGTTCACGGCGATGCCCGTCCACTCCCCACACGGGGCTCTCCCTCCGTCGTCTCCTGCCGCGGCGGATCTTTTCAAGAGATTTTCCTTTGTAGCGCCAGACATCGAGGAGCCGGGACGTGAACTAACAGGAGAAAAGGAAGAGGAACCGAGAGAAAGCGACGAAGACGAGGCAGAAGCAGAAGCCGTTGAGGAGGTTCTAGCCTCCGTTCAGGAATCTCTAGAACCACCAAGAGACACAGCGCAGGCTCTTCTCTCTGCGCTACTAGAGGATGCAAGTATCTCTTCCCCACGTGCTGAGGGAAAGAAACAAACAACCTCTCCCTCTCCTTCGAGGACAAAGAGCAAGACGGAGGCAAAAAGTCCTATTCTCTCTCCTGGAAAAGACAGAGGAGACCAGGGCCTTTCTGTTTCCTCTGCTACCCCTGCACGCCGTGTGATATCCTCAGTCTTCGCGGAGAAGAAGATAGAGCCAGGAAAGGTGTCTCTCTCAACAACTGCTGCACCTCTGACCAACGGCGCGCAGTCTCTTTCCCACCAAGAACAAGAGAACGGAGGAAAGAAAGGAATCCTTCCTCTCCCCTCTGCACGCCCCACAGCTCTCCCACACGTGGCCGCCGGTCGTGGACTCAATCCCCTGGCCCGAGCCTGGGCTCCTAACCCACAAGCTGCTCCTTGGGTCCCAAGCACTAGTCTCTCCTAAACGCAAAGAGAGAGGGAACTCGAGAAAGAGAGAGGAACAAGAGACGACTACTGTGTGTCTCTCTTTGAAGGGCTCAAGGGCGGCACTACGACAAATGATGAAGGACTGAAGAAAGTCCTAGGATAGACGCCCATTCAGTGCTTCAACAGTCTTCTATATTACATTCATCGGGAGCAGGGCCTCCGTCTCTTCTCCGCCATGTCGTCTTTTCTCTCTCTCTCTCACACATTCTCTCTCTCTCTCTCGCTTTCTTATTTCCTCTCTCGCTTTTTCTCTCTCTCTCTCTCTCTCTCTCCCTCTCAGCGCCCTAGTGGTTTCCCTGCCTCTTTCACTCCGTTAGGTCCGGAGAGACTCCTTATCTCTAATATTATATTACTATGAACAGCTCTGCATCATGACTCCTTGTACCGAAACACTTCCTCAACCACCTTCTCCGCAGCCTCCGCGGCCTTCTTCTTCTCCTCTAACGCAGCGCTGGTCTCAAACTATAGAGAGAGAGAGAGAGAGAGAGAGAGGTGCGAAAGGGACGAGTCAAAGATATGGAGAGAGAAAGGGAGAGAGAGTAGGAGCCTTTCGTTGAAGTGGACAACTGCGAGAGGAGAGAAGAAACGGGATAGCAGAGAGAAGGAAGAAAGAGAGATGATAAGCCGATGGCAAGAAGAGAGGATGGAGAGATAGAGAGGGCGAGGAGGATTGTTCGTACTCCAGAGCACACCATAAGCTGAGATAGTGTGTCTGCGTGTGTGAGAGGTCAAAAAGGGGGAGAGAGAGAGAGAGAGAAAGAAAGGTAAGGGAGAGAGGGTGAGAGAAAGAGAGAGAGGGAGAGAAATGAGAGAGAGAAGGGTCCAAGAGCTAATGGACAATGGAGACATACCATATCTACGGCTCTCTTCAGGGTCTCTTTCTGCTGTTGAAGTCGCTCTATTTCTCTCGTCACCTCCGCTGCTCTTCTTTCTCCTTCTTCTCTCTGCTCCTCTCTCTCCTGCAACTCCCGGTCGCTCAGCGGAGCTGTCTCCACTGAATGATGAAGGAAAGAGGGAGTAGAAGAGAGAGAGGGAGAGAGAGAGAGAGACACAGGTAAGAGCCATGACACATGCGTTGCGCAAAGAAGAGGAAGAGAGAAGGCAGACAGGAGATAGAAAAAAAGAGAAAGAGGAAGAGTTCTGAAGGAAGAGGAGAGGACAAATATGAAGGCATGTGGCCAGAGAGACAAGGGGACATCAGTGACTGGGCGCGGCGCAGAGAGAGAGAAAGAGACAGAGAGAGACAGAAAGAGAGACCAGACTGAGAGACGGGAGAAGCGATTGAGAGGGGGAACAGACGGAGAGGGAGAGAGAGAGAGAGAGAGAGAGAGGTTTTGTCGACTGACCCTTATCTTCAGAATAAAGTCGGTGCTTCTTCTTCGGTCTCTTCTTTTCTCTCTCTCTTCTCTCTGTGATATCTCTGTACAGGGTGTTACCATTATTAGAGCGTCCGGATGCCACCCCTCTCTCTCTTCTTCTCTCTCTGTTTTCTCTCTCTCCCTTGCTCTCTCTAGGCTTTCCGTTGATCTTCTCTCTCTCTGTCCCTGGTTGTCTCTCTGCAGAACCAGCGACGGGCCACTGACCTAAGGATCGCTGCCTTGAGGACAGGCGCGGGAGCCTGGACACGGACCACGAACTTTCGCCCTCCGGCGATCTTCATTGTGACCTGAGTTCCCGACAAGCGAGAGGAGGGAGAGAACGGTCGGAAATGAAGGAGAGACAACGAGAAGAGAGAGAGAAGAGAACGAGAGAGGAAAAAGAGAGAGAGAGAGGAAAGAGAAAGCAGAATAGTTGAAAGGTTCTTCCCCGCCACTTTTTTAGAAGAGGACAGACAGCGAGAAAGGGAGGATCAGTTGAGAGCGAAAGAAAGAGAGACAGGGAGAAAGAGGAAAAAAGGAGAGAGACAGGGTGCCCTTATGTTTGAGAGGAGAGAGAGCACATCCGAAGAGAGGAGAGAGAACGAAAGAGAGCTAGACGTACAGGAAGCCCGGCGACCTTGGTATTGAAAGTCTCTCGAGTCTTGGCAGTTAGAAGCCTCACATGATGGGGCCTGGGTGGGACCTGTCTCTTCGAGGCTCCAGCAGCCACAGTCTTCGCGCCGCCTTCTATCAGCTGGGAACACGGATGAATGACATGCTGGCTCTCTCTCTCTCTCTCTCTCTCTCTCTCTCTCTCTCTCTCTCGCTCGCTCACAGTCTCTCTCTCTGCTCTATTTCCCAACCTCCTTAATACGCGCACCTTTTACCGAAGAAAAACACTACAAAAGGTCATACATCTAACTGCAAATCTCACACTAGTGCGCACTATCTCAATCATCTGATTAGTGGGCTATTTAACCCTTCTGATTTTAGAAAATACTCAGTACAGTAGAAGAACTTATTGCGCACCAGAAAGAGCGCTCGGGTTCGCACTTCTGACAGATGATTTAGGTGCGGAAAGGACTGTTATTGCCTCGAAGGGCTCCTAAGCGGAGGAGCGGCTCGGTCTGCAGATCTGCCGTGTTGACAGCCTCGAGCAGGTGCTGCAGGGCAAGGCAGAGGAGCTAGAAGCCTCACTAGGCCAAGAGCTGAAGCTGTTGATGCTGCAGGTCGAGGCGGTAGAGCAAGGCGTTGCAATGCACTCCATGGCTGTTGACCTCAGGTCCTCGATAGTGTCAAGCTGACGGAGAAGACAGTTGAACTGGTGTCGACTGAATCTTTCTCTCTCTCTCTCTCTCTCTCTCTCTCACGCAAATCATGAGGCCTTGCTTGTCCACGTCAGCTCATCTGCACTACCACTACACGCCTCGACTGCCAGGCCAGAAGAAGGTGGACGATGGCCCAGGTCCCAAGAGAGAAAGGGCCTGGTTCTGCTTCCAATGCCCGTTGTATAGAGCTGCTCTTAGATCTTCCGGTCTTGTTTAGCTCTGTCTCTTCGCTCCACATCTCTTAGCCGTTGACTGTTGAGGCTCCGCTTTTCCCCAGGCTAATGTCCTGAGAAGGTTGTGGGACGATTGCTTTCCTTTCTGAGAATCACTACTGACTCAGCCAGCGCGCCATGCATCATGCTCAATCCTTGAACCCTAGGCCTTCCTGACAAGTGTGGACCGAAAGGCTGGGAAACTTCTGCCTTTCAAATGCTGCCGGTCGTCTTGATGATACGCCCACTCTCTCTCTCTCTCTCTCGGGTATCGAGAGTTATTATAAGTCCTTGCCGACGTCCATCCCATTGACTTCTCTCTTTTTGGGTCCTGCTTCTGGATCCATCGATCACTCCTCTCCCTGCCTCAATGACCTTGTCAGAGAGTCTTCCCATGGTTCGAGAGGAGGGAGAGACTCTATTAGCTCTGGGAAGAGTCTGGGCTGGGTGTCCCCATGGCCGAGCTTTCCGGCACCATTAGAACCCCTAAGTAGAGAGAGAGACAGAGAAGGGAGAGAGAGAAAGAGAGACAAGAAGGTAATGCAGTGAACCTGTGAGAAGACTGTTCGAAAAGAGAGAGAGAAGGGTTGGGGCTCTATACCACGAGTAAACATAGCCGTCCTTTCGCACTGCGAGCAGGTGATCCTCTCCCGCCGCTAGGTCTCTTACTCCTTCTACCAAGTAAAGCCCAGCTGACTGAGGTTCAGCCCCTAAGTTGCTAGGGGAGAGCACATAAAGTGACAGAAGGTTCTTAGTCATAGCGGCAAAGAGAGAGAGAAAAGGAGAGAAAAACATGGGATAGAAAAAGAGTAGACGAAAGTAGACGAAGCAGCGTACAGCAGCCGTAGAAGCATGAAGATGATAACGGAGAGAACCAAAGAAGGACAGACAAAGAGAGTGAGACTATCAATCTTTGGTCCCGCCAAGATGAGAAGCGACAGGAGAGACAAGAGGAAACCATGCGAGGCAGAGACAGCGGAGAGATTGGCGAGCCGGAGACCCACAAGGACAGAGATAGAGACACTAGAGGAGAATGAAAAGAGAGAGAGACAGAGAGAGAGATTACTCCGTAAGCGGTTGGCCCTTGGGGAGTGGTCTGGCAGCGCAGAGGAAAGGGCCGCCAGCCCACATCTCTAGCGCCTCTACACCGCGGAGATCCTCTCGAGGGCGGCAGGAGAGCTTGGTGCCAGTGAAGTCTAACTCCAAGATGTTGCCTGAGGCTGCAGCAGAGAGAGAAACTAGAGTAAGAAGAGAGAGCTAAAGAAACTGTGAAGGGACAGGAGGAAAGGGTGAGG
>FLMG01003108.1:0-15472 GCA_900088475.1 Hyphochytrium catenoides
GGAAGGATGCTCTGCTGGACTACATCCATCACCCAGAGAGGCACGAGGGTGACATCATTTACCAGGATGACCTTCTCCTGATCATTTTTGATAAGTTTCCTAAAGCACGACAGCACTTCCTGACAGTACCAAGAGAGAGAATAGACGGTGGGTGCTTCCAGAAGAGACTTGGCTGTCTAGTGGTCAACTCTCCCCACGACGCTCAGTCCTTCAGTGATTTCCTTTTCCTCTTCTTACGCTCAGTCCGTCTGCTCTTGAGTCTTGCTGTCAGGATTACCTATTGTCCTCGTCCTTGCGTTGCTACAGGCCCTTCTGGTTTGCGCGGTGTCGAGCATACAGCCCTTCTGAAACACATGATAGACATGGGCATACAGCATGTCGTTAACAAGTTCCCAGATGAGACGTTTAGGCTCGGCTTCCATGCAATACCAAGGTAGTTCTGCCCTTCCAGGCAAAGAGCGCGTCTAATTAATCGTTATTAATACTCTCAGATCGCTCGAAAGGCTCTCGTCGCACGCCTTCTTCTCACTAAGCCAGCCTGTGCCTAATGTATTCTCTCGTGATACGTCGGTCTATCCTTACAGAGACAGCCTTCTAAAATTATGCCCGCTTCGCCTATAAAGTTTTGCTGTTACTATTGGCAGATATTTCATTAATAGGTCGCAATTCTTTCCTTAACTTAGCTTGAACCAGCTCCATATGCATATTATTAGCCAGGATTTCCAGTCAGATAAGCTCAAGACGAAACAGCACTGGTGAGTTCCTTCCAGTCAGGTTGCCGCATTTATCTGCCATCATCAGCGTTTGCTTGATGATACAAGTGCCGTCTCAGCTGCCCTGTAGTCTTTCCCACTCTTCGTACCTGCTCGTTGTTGCAAAGCTCATTACTCTCTCAAGCTTCCTTCTCACCTTTCGTCCATACTAATTTGCTTGACTTTGGGCGGTGGCTCTATGAGCCAAGCTATCGAAGCGTGGCTGTCTTACCAACTCCACCCACAACTTCTGCCTAATCACCATCCTCTGGCGTTCAGGAACTCTTTTACAACGGAGTTTTTTATGGATGCCGTATTGCTCCTGCGACACGTGGAGCTGGATGTGCCAATAAGCATAGATAAGGACCACTATGAAAGGTTCCTGTCCTCTCCACTTCGTTGTCATATATGCGAGAGAGTGCTAAGCACGATGCCTGCGCTGAAAGCGCATATTGCGACTTGTTCTCCTGTTCCCAAGCGAAAGGATAGCACACAGTAAAGACCTCCGAACAGTATAAGGCACACCACTCCTTTGCAAAATCGTGTTGCCACGTAACTTCAAATGACAGGCGGCGGTAGCTCCTTTCTATCAAGCTAGAACCTGTGGGGTTATCTAGCCCCCTGGTTCACACTGCCTCTTTCACTTGCCGTCAATCTTATCATGATCACCTGACTCTTTAGAAAAGGGTCATAATTCCCCTCTAACGCTGCCATATGAGCCCTCCGCCCTTATTATTCTATCGATGCTGGTGCTGCCACAATATAATACGTAGTACCTAGGTTGCTAGTTTCGATCTCAAGAATATTCAGGCCTGCTTCCTCGACTAACCTCTTGATATCACGGTTCCACCAGCAACCCTAACAAAGGGAAGAACAAAACAAGAAGAAAGATGAATAATGTTGGCGTTGTAGCGTTGACCATCAGAAATACATAGATGTAGGGGTTATCGCGGGCTAGCTAGGGTTTGAGGATCAATGAGCATGGATAGCCGAGGTAACACTTCGAGCGAAATGCATGCAAAGAGACATACAACGGAAGGAAGAATGTGAGTTACCCATTTTGTCGCGTGCTTGTATGCTCCAACGTCCAGCTGCCTCGATAGCCAAGTCCACGAAGTAGATCTGCCGTGCTCCAATAATAGAATCCGTCCTGTTCTCTGCACATGCAACACAGGACAGTCCGTAAAGGGTACGATCTCGGTACACTTCGAGCAGATTTAAAAGTCAAAGGTTGTGAAAGAATATGCCGACCGAATGTTGACCGAGGTCTCAAGGCACAGACAGTCCGAATCCAGCCGGAAGAAATTGAAGTGTAATGCACCTGATAAGAAGCTGAACAAACTCAAATAGCTCTCTCAGGTAAAAGAGTAAAGAGATCAAGTGTTTGCCATTGAGGCTAGGGACTTGAGAGATCGTCAAGTGGATACCGCACCTGTTTACAGACTCTGGACATTTCCTTGAGTACTTGAACCGGATCATCCACACTGCAAAGACCAAACGTCTCCACCACGGTGTCAAACTGTTGGTCCGGGAAGGGAAGACTGGCGCCATCTGCAGTGACACACTGGTAACGCGAGGACCAAGTTGCCGCCTGCAACGTCGCACCGTCCCATCAAAGAGTCACATTTAGAAATTGGAAATGACAGCAAATGATAGCTGGTAGAATAGGCGCCTGGAAGAGAAGGAAGAGTTGAGCACGGCACCTCTTTCTGAAGTTTTGCTTTGCAAAGCTCGAGCATGTTCTGGCTCTTATCCGTAAAGACGACAGACACGTTGGGCGGGTAGTAGTCAATATTTCTTCCCGTTCCGGCAGCTACCTCTAAACATGATCCATGCGCCTTTCCTAAGGAGAGCAGGTTAGAGTTCGCCACAAAGACTCTATGAGAAGCGGATAAACCAGCAAAAGCAACAAGCCGCCTAATAGCAAGGAGTACAATCGACAGTAGAAACTGAGTTAGATGATTTAACATAGAGCTAAAGGTAGCCCACAGTAAGATTAGCAAAGATCTGGTGATGGAGGAGTAGGCAGCTGACGGAAGCTCACACCGTGCAGAAAGAATCCAAGCAAACGAAGACAAAAGTGACTAGCGGACAGTAGGCGTGATAAGGAAGAAGGAGTATGTACCTACTAGTAACTTCCGCCGCCGCTTGATGCCAGTTAGAAACTCTTCCATAGCCACATTCTTATCAAAAGATGGCGCTCCTTTATCGTAGGCAGAATCCCGAGATAGCGCATTTACTAGCTTCGTCTGTTCTGCAGGATCATGTGAGATCGTCCCAGCAGCGGCTGAAAGTTTGTTAGCCGTGGTGACAACGTTAGCAAAAAATGCGGAGCCTGCAAAGACGGCCACCGCCCCGATCGCGACCGAGGCCTTGCTGGAGGAAAAAAACGTGAATGAGGAGAGTCATGCGACACATATAAAGCGCCGCTCCTACCTCTTCATAGTCCTCCGTTCCAGTCAGTTCGACGATTGCAAACCTCTACACTTGCTTAGCACAGGCCTCAGCTTGAAATCTTTTCTGAGCAGGCAACAGTCCGACGACCGATTTTTGACCGCCGCACGCTCTCTAACTCTCTCCTTTGTGTTTCGTTCAACCACTTTCTGTCTACTGCGGAATCTCAGCACCTTCCGCCTTCTCTAGGTTAGCGCATAGAATTCCAAGAAGGCTAGTTAGATAACAATAACGAGCGGGAAACTGCAGTACGTTCTCTCCAGAGCCTCGAGGTCCTGTGACATGCAGCTGGACGTCTGCCCTCCGGCTTTCGTCCGTCATCAGAACTTCGCCCAACCAAGATCAGAACTTCAGAATCTGGGTGTTCATTGAGTTTGCAGACCTCATCTCTCGATTGATGATGAGAAGCGCAGGAGCACATGGGGCAACAATGCTATAAAATCAATTCCCTCAAAACTTTCATGTCACTTTTAATAAAGGTTATCGATTATCGATTACTACTACATTAATCTGGACTGGGGGTCTGTCTTGACACGAAAGCTTCCTGATGACTTCCTGTCCTTTATTGTCTTCAGAAGTCTGCAGTCTGCAGCTCACACGATAACGATTCCCAAGGTCAGCGACAGATCATCAGATTCCTGGTACATTTCTCCTTCTCTCTTGTCCAGCTGTGGCTCCTGCGCGTATGCCTGTACGCTGTATCTGCAGATCCGATCGGCGGTTCCGAGCTACTTAGAGGACCCGGGGCACCATCGATCATCTTCGGCATACACTGATAACCTACTAGACATGTTCAGATCTGGCTTCTCGTTAGTTGGAGCTGGAGCCTACCTTAGAGCTAATGCTCGAAGGACCTTCCACACATCAAGAACTGTAAAGGGTGGTGGCCATGGGGACCATGGTCATGGTCACGTAGAAGCGCCTGCAGAGTTTTGCGGCGGGGTAAGCCGTGTTTGGGTCGCTTGAGCGTGGGCCAAGTCCGTTTCGCTGACACTATGGTATTGGGTTGCCTATTGCTCTCGCTGTACAGGGACCCCTACCTCTGATCACAATTCCAAGCTACGTTTTCACTCTTGGAGCACTCGTCTATGCCCCCTTCGCTGCTCAGGATGATAACTATGCTTGGGCGAGGTCAGTCCCATCACGCTTTCGCTACAAGTTTCTGCTCACCTTGAGGATGTGTTGAGCACTGATCTCTGTCCTATCCCATCACGGCGATAATTGCACCACGATTTTCCTACTAAGATCTTTATACAAGAATGCTTGATCTGCCTGAGCTCCCGCGCTTTGCAGATGAGAAATCAAAAACTCTCCGCCAGCGCGATCACCTTTCTCTCTCTTCTCAGTTGGCTTTCGTTGCTGGTGCTCAAATTTCCCTTCTAATGTCTAGGAAGCGCGATGTCAGTGTAG
Source organism: Hyphochytrium catenoides (assembly GCA_900088475.1). NCBI lineage: Eukaryota > Hyphochytriomycetes > Hyphochytriales > Hyphochytriaceae > Hyphochytrium > Hyphochytrium catenoides. The sequence goes on from FLMG01003108.1 coordinate 4,617, forward strand.
ACAACGAATCTACAGCGTTCAAGAGTGCACTGACCAAGAGGCAGAGCACCCATCGTCATCCTTCTATCAGATACCAAGAGGTAGGTTGAGTGTTCAGCAATTCCTGATGTCGCCCCTGTCAGCTTTCGCCTTTGCCTAGGCCGACTAAAGCACAACATTCCTTTTCTGCTTCCCTTCGCCTGCTCTTCTCTCCTGTCATTGGGATGAGGCTTTCTTCGTTACTTTGTTCCCTCTAACTGCCATCGATCGGGGTTGGTTTTTGTGGGTTTGCCCATTTCTCCGCCGACGGCTTTCGACTGTATGGTGTGGAAGATCTTGCTAAGTATGCCCCCGCTTATCCTGTTCCGCTCTTCTACCTTCTCAAGACTGAGGTCGACGAACCCCCTGAGCTGGTAGAGGCGGAAGATGAGGAGGAAGAAGAATAAATGCTGGGCAAATGTCGATTGGCTTCAAGGAAATGGGTGGAGAGCTTCGCTACGTTCTGTAGATAATCACTGTTGCTCCGAATGTTTTAGGGACCGGTATATCGGTAAGGGACTGTGATAGAGGAGTTGCGGGAGACTTTACCAGCGGTTTAATCTTAAGATAATAAACGCACGCTTGCCATGCTGGTGCTCAGTACTTTTTGCCCACAATCAGAACCTGTGCTCGTCACCATGCGATATGAGGGATTTGGCGCTTACTGCCCTAGATTGGTGTATACGCTTGTTCATTTTTAGGACAGAAGCCTAAAGAAGGGGGAGCGCAGAGCCGTGTATGACTACTGGTAGGGCTGTCGATTGTTTCTTCTTCAGTTTAAAATCATTATGATGGCGGGGACTATAGATAGCGCATTGTTATCCCCTCATCTTCTGATTCATACCCCTATGGCACGCACAGGAGCCCTCTCCAATCCTATCTCAGGATTGGCAGGGCTGCACAGGATTTTCAGCAGTCGCTACATTGTCCTTCACATGTTCAAAGCCCGAAAGCTGGCATCTACTATTATGCACTCTACCTACTCGACAACGAGCACCTTAAGCATGTTGGTGGATCCGGATCTTGCCTCTTGCATGCCATGAATGGCAACCACATGGTCTCCTCTCTTTACCCATCCAAGCTCCTTGCCAATGTCCGAGGCTCGGAATAAGATTGAGTCTGTGCCAATCATGGATCCCATCACTCTAGCTACGCAGCCCTTCAGGTAGCCCTCAGCTTGGCGAGCAGTCTCACCTAAAGCGGTCAATGGTCGAGGTTGGTGGAGAGGTTAGTGTACAAACGATCACTATAATTGCTAAATAATTGAGTGGGGGGAAAAAGTAGAGAGAGGAAGGGTAAGACATGTCATGCAAGCGGCATAAAAAAACACACTACGCTCTCCTACCGAGGGCAGTAAGGACCAGGATTGGCTGCTCAGGCCTGTACTTGGCCACAAGCCTAGCGGTAGTGCCGGATTCAGTCAGTACCACCATCATCTTGGCGCCCATATCAATGGCAGTCTTCACAGCAGAAGAGGCAATGGCTTCCTGGGTGGACATCGGGCCAACCGCTTCCAGGACAGAACGACGGACAGCTTGGAAGAGCTGCGGACAAGCGGACCTTAGACCCATGTAGCAGCGATGGGGTTTTACAAACACATCGGAGACGCATTGAGAGGACCAACGTGGAGATTGCCCACGTCTGAATACGAAGACGGAAGCCCCAAACAACGTAGAAGTTAATGAGCAAAAAGACGCTGTCTCAAGAGGTTGAAGATCTCTAGCGATATATCTTTGTCCTCCTGCCTAACCTTGTCATAGTTGACCGCCGCCTCAGACTCGACGCAGATCTTGGCCATGATTTCTACTGCCTGGACAGGGTATTCGCCATTCGCGGTTTCTCCAGACAACATCACGCAGTCGCTGCCATCCAGAACGGCATTCGCAACGTCCGTGCATTCTATAATGCAAAAACACAATCGGAGCAGCCATTAATTAGGACGAGCTAGGAAGACCGTCACACCAGCAGATACACTTTATGAGGTTACCGTGACCAGCTAGTAGCAGGTTATCTGCAGTCATAGCGCTTACAACTTACCGGCACGAGTAGGCCTAGGGTTGACAATCATGGAGTCAAGCATTTGGGTGGCCGTGATGACCGGCTTTCCTGCAATGTTGGCCTTGCGAATCATCATTTTCTGAGCAAGGAACACCTGCACATCGGGAAAGGTGAGTTAGCATTGAGTTGGCTAAAGATGCCTTGTCAACAATACCAATCACATCTAGATATAGGGACTTCGTACTATAATAAGGCGAAGACCGATTCTAGTAAGGAGTGGAAAAGGCAATGGAAAGCGGACAAAGATACCAAGGGATAGGGTTTTTCTCTTCTTGCCTTCTCAGGAGGGATCTCCATGCCCAGATCTCCTCTCGCAACCATAATGCCATCTGCCTTTGTCAAGATCGCGTCGTAGTTGTGAAGTCCTTCCTGGTTCTCAATCTGCAGACGTAATGGGGGGAGATAGAAAGTTGGCGTACGACCAGGGATTGCGGCAAAAGTAACAATGCAAGACCAAGGACACCAGACGCTAGGGTTCACAACTGCCTGTGCTTGAGGAAGAGATGTAGGGTGACCCAGTGGTCAGCACTGGTGCTTCATCATACCTTGGCAATGATCTTGATACCTCTTCCACGAGGTCCGAGAACTTGTCTGATCCTGTCAATGTCCTCCCCTTTCCTCACAAAAGACGCCGCAATGAAATCAATACCCTGAACCAGGCCAAAATTCACAAGGTCGTCTTCATCCTTGGAAGTCAGCGTAGGAAGGTCTACAATGCAGCCGGGAAGGTTCATATTCTTCTTCTCTCCCAGAACAGCATGATTCTCAACCTTAACCTGTCAGATAAGCAGTCCATTAGCGCGGCTCAAGAAAGAATATGTCATGTCCACTGGAGAAAACCCAATAAGAAAGCTTGCGAAGTAAGAGCACGCCACCTCCCGATGCGTGCTGAAGGATTATAGACACACGCAATGGGGGAAGATGTATAACACAACTATAGTTGTTAGGAGCAATAGTAAAAGGTATGGGACATGGAACGAAGCACAGCAGGGAATAGTACCGCGTATTCGAAGGAGCGCTTACCACGACGCTCTTATCCTTGATCTCCGTCACCGTCATAACTAGTGCTCCATCAGCAGCCAGGATACTACTTCCAACCTTGACAGACCTTGGCAGAGCCTCATACGAGCAGGCAATCATCTTGTTGGTGCCCTTGAATGTGTAGTCCGTGGTTATCTCTAAGGATTGGCCCTTCACGAGTTCAATCTTTTTGCCATCCTCAAGCAGTCCAGTACGGATCTCCGGACCCTTCGTGTCCAGCAGGACAGCCACATGGCGTCCAGGACGCTGGGCAAGGGCGGCTCTGAGGTTGCTTAGTGTGCGGCCATGAGTCTAGCCAATGAAAAGGGTAAGTAACAATTACAATGCAGGAACTCCATGTCCCATTCACAAGCTCATCTCGTGCGGTGCCTTTATCAGACAACTATGCCTAGAGAAATATGCCCAGCCTCCCGCTTCCTAGGTCTAATCGTGATTGTGCAGCTTGGCTTATTTGTCCCTAAGTATCCCCCATAGTTTTCTAATCCTTTCTATGTTCTGTCCTGATATTATCTTTTTTATCCCTGTGCTTGCTCACCTCATGGTCGCCATGGGAGAAGTTAAGCCTTGCAGTGTTCATGCCCGCGTCAATGAGCTGGACCAACATCTCCGTGCTCCACGATGACGGGCCGAGAGTACAAATAATCTTGGTCTTACGGCGGCGGACATCTCGGTTTTTGATGATGCTCTCCAGACTGCAGACGGATCGCGTACCCGAGGGACAGGTAGCAGAACAGAGAGTTAGGCGTCAAAGACAAAAGTGAATAATAGATCATCAGAGCCAAGGTGTGAATGGTCGGAGCAGGAGAATATGACGCGAGTTGAAAGATACCCATCCACCAAATGGAATAGAAGAAACGGTCAGCCATCAGTGTAAGAGAGGGAGGGAGTCCACTAAGGACAAGAGAAGGACATCTGGCAACGTTCAAGAGAGGTGGTGGAGCCCAATAAGCCCAAGGGCAGAAATCTTACCCGATTTCGCTACCACGAAGGTGAATGGCACCTGGAAGAGAAGTAGACATAGTTCTGATGAGGCGTGTGGGGCTACGGAATGATATGTTAAACAAACAAAGTGCCTCTCCGCTGTCTCTTAGGTCTGACTTCGAGCTGTTGAGGAAGTGGAAGCTTTCTCAATGAGCGCAAGCCCGTCCCAGAGCATCAAGCGAAAGGAGAGAGAGAGATACCAGCAGAATAGAAGGAAGCGCATCCGATGACGCCCAGGACAGAGGACAGAGCTTACAAAGATCGAAGATTGAGAGACAACGACATACACAGGAAGAGCGTGAGGGAAACGATGAGAGAAAGAGAAAGAGAGAGAGAGAAGAGAGAGAGAGAGAAGAGAGAGAGAGAGAAGAAGAGAGAGAGAGAGAGAGAGCAAAAAAAGGTGGGATGATGAGGGAATGGGAAGCACCAAACATTGAGGAAGAGCGAGAGATACAGGCAAAAGGATCAATCACTGGACTCCCACCCACCACCATGGCCACTCTGTATCCTGATACATGGCCCACTTCGCGGCGAATGCTTTGGATACGATCTTATGCATAAACCTTGCAAAGCTCTAGTTAACGCGGGGTAGCGGTTATGGTTTAGGTAACAGGGAGCAGTGCGAACCGTCAGTAAAAAGATCTTTCTTTGGGAGCGGCTCAAGGCCTTTCTTCATTGTTATTACACGGCGGCCATCATCTTGCCCTCTCTCTCTCGTTCGCTCTTGCTTTTTCTCTCCTTGCTCTATGACAGGCCTTGGTGTATCACTCAGTGCTCTGTCTCTGTCCCTTGCCTGTCCTTCCGTTCCTTCTCTTTGGTCAGGAACTCACTTGGCGTGTTATGGAGAGATCGAGTCTCCCAAAAAAAACCTTCCAGGGTAGCCGGGGCTCTCACCGCCGTGTGGCAAGTTATATTATAGCGTGGATGAAGACGGTGGCCCCTGTCATCCCCAGGCGGTGGGGCCTCACCAAGTTGTCGTAATGGGTTTGCTTGTGGAGGGAGGAAAACAACAAGATTCATCTCCGCACCTCCACCAAAGTCGAGGCTTGTCGTAAATCTGTGCGAACTGAAAGCTTCCGATTACTTCCGTACTTTTCAATCCTTCAATCAATGTGCTTTATTCATTTCAGGTTATCAATGATTTAGTTATCACGGAAGAAGCGTCTAGCTGTCAACTCAAGACTATTATTATCTGTCTCGCTCTCGTCTCTCTCCTCCTCTCTTCTCTCTCTCTCTCTTGCTCTTTCGGTCGCTCTCTCTTGGTCGCTCTCTGTCTCTCTCTGTCTGTTCCTCTCACGGTGTCTCTCTCTTTCTCTCTCTCGCTCTCTCTCGCTCTCACACCCATTGTCATCTTCCGTTAACTTTTGACTTGACAGCATCTGGCTCTTCCCTGTGAGGCAAAAGCTCTGGGAGGGCCATCATCTTTTCCACCTGGCTCTTCATCAGCTTCAAGCTTCAAGGTGTCCTTGTCACTGTTACATCTCTTCTGACCTCAAGAGCCTTGAATCTCACAGCTTCACTCTTTCAGACTGTACCCTTCGTTCGCTGTTATAGTCTTTGATACAATAGTAGTCGTCTTTGGGAGCAGTGATCATACTTCGACCAGTCTCCACTTGGAGGCAGTCTGAAGAGAGGTTGAAGCGAACAAGACAGGGAAAGGGAAAAGATGTCGCTTTCCGCGGGACAACTCAAGGTGTTCCTTTACGTGCCGAACCTGATAGGCAAGTGGAGTATAGGAGCCAAGAATGCCTAGGCAGTCTACGTCATAACCCATCGTCGCTCGTTTGCAGGCTACCTCCGTGTCGGTTTGACCCTCTACAGTCTCGCTGTGGCCAAGAGTGACTGGAAGACGGCAGTGACCTGCTACTCCATCAGCTTTGTCTGTGATTACTTTGATGGACTTGTTGCCCGAGCGCTCAATCAATGTAGGTCGTTCACAAATTGGAAGACCATGGCAAGCCTACCTGCACCTTGGCCTTGCGTCACTCTTCGTTCACTCTTGGCCCGAAGTATTCCTTGTTATACATATTTATATCGGGGCCTTTGGCTTTGCTGGGCGCAAACACTGTTATCGGTCATCTTCTTGTGTCTTGTTTAAAAATGAAGCCAACCTCATACTGCTTCATGCCGTCTTTTGTCCTCCCAGGCTCAAAGTTCGGCGCCGTATTAGACATGGTAACGGACAGGTGAGTCTAAACCTAAGCCATCCGCTCTGATGAACAGTCCCTCTCCTTGTTGCTTGGCTTCTGCGCGGCGGCGGCAGCCCAAGGGACTATGTCTTTCTCATCGTATAGCTTGACCCTCTTGCCCCCATCTTCTAACGATCATTTGACATGCTGATGTCCGAGGGTATCACGTTTCTTTTTGATTAATCTCATTTATCGTACTCTGGCACTCATCCGCGCTCTGATCTCATGGCAATCTTGCCATTAGGTGCTCAACGGCTGGACTTCTAGTCATCCTGGGACATTTGTATCCTGAAGATTATCTGACCTACCTCTTCTTGATTATCCTCGATTTTTCGAGCCATTGGATTCATATGTACAGGTCTGGGTCTTCTTTATCTTCCTCTTTTTGGCCTTCCGTAAGAAAACCCATCTGCTGGGCATGGGTAATCCGCTAGCATTTTGCCACCTACCCCTTCATAGCTCCGTTTTCACTTGATACTAATGGTCGCTGATGAGCAAGTCCATTGCCGCCATTCTGAGTCATTCCATGGAGACTTTACTTTCTCCTTCCGTTTGCACGTTTTGCCTCCTCTCCTCCCCGGCTGCCGGCCATTTGGGTAAAGCCCTTATTCAGCCCATCAGCTACTATCTACCTCAGTTTCAGTTCCTCTTCATATGACATGCCCTTATTTTCCCCTTACGCTAGCTCCCGGGGACATCACAAAGTAGTACCAAAGGATAAGAACTTCCTTTTACGCATATATTATGGGATCTATCCTCTTTTTGGCTACTGCTGTGTGGGCACTGAGCTCTTCTACATCCTCAAATATGTGGCGAAGTTCAACCCGAATGCTTACTTTGTGGTAGCAGGACAGATAATCGCACTTCACCAGGTGAGAGAGCATTAGCGAGCGACTTAAAAAGACGTGGGAGTCATGAACTGGCGGGTTGGATAATGTAGTTATTTGACGACGTCACTCTGTTAGTGTTAGTTGAGAGCTCTCCGCCACCAATATGTGGCATCTTTCCCAGCATTGCGGCTCACTTTGACCGTTCTATATTCTCTTTGCCAGGTCATGATGTACCTCGCCTTTCCTGCCTGTTTGTTGAAGCAGATAATCAACGTGGCTCAACTTTGCTCAGCAGCTGCCGATGTGGCAAAAGCAGATGCAGAGGAGACCCACCCGAAAACCTCGTGATTCCGGGTAAAGCGAACCAAGTCGTATCAGTAAAACTGATTTAGAATAACTGCATTATATGATGTTCTAGTCCTAGCTCCTTTTGAGACAAAGCTTATCTGTCTCCCGAAAAGAGAGAGAAGATACCTTTAACAACATTTCTAGCCTCACCAATAGCCTCTCCAGCAATGTCCCGGGCTGTAGATGTGACAGCTCTGGCCCCGTCCAGTGAACTCTTTACCAAACTCTCCGCCTGCACATAAAAGCATAAGGGACAAATAGCTGTCAACTCGTGTTCATCTAAAGGAGGAGTGATCTAGCAAGCAGGGCACTACGGAATTAGTGTTGCATCAACCATGGCGAGACCCACATACCTGCGAGACTGTCCCCTTCACCATCTTGGGCACCCCTAGCAGCCTGCCCGTACCAAATAAAGAGATTTTCTTCTCGATATCCGGCAGCGGATATGCCATGATGTGGCCGGTATCAAACCTATATGATGACATGGAAGTGAGAAAGGATGTATGGATGTACGTCAGCAAACCAGTCCAAAAAGCATTTCTCGTTTTCACAACCAAAAGCTTCCCCTTGCAAACCGTCCTTGTGTGAGACAATGCTAGCTTCACACTCCCAATAAAACAATTTTTCTACTATTCTCCGAGATCCACGCTGAAGCACCTATGCGCTGTCTCGTTCAATCCTGACGTCAAGCACTGGGCCAAAGTATCCGTCTAACGCATGTTATTGACTTACCCGACAACGAGGAGTGCTGAGACTCCCCGCGGACCTATGACTTGACTTCTGACTGACGCCTCGCGGAGGCCCGGAGCTCCCGCACTTAGATCAAGTCTTGCCAACCTCGTCAGACTGTGTAAAGGTAAGAACCTTAGAGAACATAATCTCCTCTCAGACAGTAAAGATAGAAAGATATAGCTGTAAACGACGATATAACTTTAAGGATAGCTGAATTAGTGTAACAATGACCTTCGTGTCGTCATTTGCCAGGAGCAGAGTAAGATCGAGCCATTAGCTGACGGCTGCGCAGTGCGAGAATCAATTTTACCTTGGAATCGCGTGGATAGTGATGACAGCTCCTTCATGGCCCAAGAAGAGCAAAGAGCCATCCTCATCCATCTCGACTGCCGTGACTCTTGCCCCTCTTTCCTTAGCAATGCTCTCAGAGCTAAGGAGAACTCCATTTAGGGTAAAGAGAAATACTCTCATCTCTTCTCCACTTCCAAATGATTCCTAGAAGACCAAACTCAGTTGCGGACTAGCAAATGTAGAGACATTGGCGAAACTGGAGGTCCACAGGAGCCAAAGGGTTAGGGAAGGTGACGCCCCCAAGCAACACAGAAAAAAAAGAACTACGTCTTAAGACACTATCGAAGCTTACGAGCCTGAGGCGCAAGACCCAGAACACTGTCGCTAACCTGCGCCATAGCTAGAACAAAGCCTTGGTCTGAGATATATACAAAGCGGAAAATGGTTCGGGCCTTTGGCTCCCCTTCGACCTCTGCGTGCGGCTGCTCCTCTGGTAGATAGAAGCCGAACTGAACGTTACCATTATCTAAGTTGTGTAGCAGAAGACCCGTGAAACTGCAGGATGCAGCAACGCCAAGTTTGGCAGAGACTGCACAGCATGTAATGGCCCGTAGGTGACCACGTAGAATCTGAATTGTAAGTCAGCAAGATGACTAGCAACAGTCTGGCAGCAAAGCTGAGGGTTGTAATCCGGACATTATGCCTTCCTGTTCAACGACATTGCTCCACGCTATATTATCGACATCCTTTGTATCACTGGACTCTGTTGTTCTATGCACCCTCCAATTGCTATCTCGTCCACACTTGCACCACTACCTGGACATCTGCTATGTCTCTTCCTAGTCTGCCTATACTTCTCTTCTCACACCTTCCCCCATACCTGGAGAGGTCTAACTTCAATGTAGGGTGGACGTAGGGCTGACTGCGTGCGGCATACTTTCCACAGCTTGAGGGTGCAGTCAACAGAGCCCGAAAGGAGAAATTCTACATCCTGACTTCGACAGGAGGAGAGGGCGAGACAGGAGATACCACCATAATGTGCAAAGAGGTTGCATGCGCCAAGGACCTACAGATGGTGGGTGAATACTTAAAGGAGACTGGGAAACAGCTAAACTTCTGGTCCCTACTGTTCCAGTCTCCACGTCCAGCTGTCTAACGTATAGGGCTCCGGCTTGATCTCCGCTCACGGTCACCCTGCCATTCTGGCTGATTACAACCGTAGGCGGGAGCTTCAGACTTTGAGCCTAGGGGTGAGTGGGGCATGTTAATGGAGTCTCGCAATTGTGGACAAGTTTAGTATGCGATACCAAATAGAAGGTTAACAGGTTAGGAGCTCGCATGGGCCAAGGCCAAGAGAATCGGAGGCGGCAGCTATCAGCTTTTAGGGCCGAAGGATTCTAACGCTCATTACTTAGGAAGGAGGCTAGGAGAAATTGCCATAAAGGCAAAGATTTCAGGGTCAGCGTACCCCGTGAGACAGGGTGACCGCTGCCAAAGGGACCCGAGGGACCACATCAAAGTGAGACTGGTCTCGGTCCAGCTTCAAATGCCAGTCAGAAGTTGGCTCATTCTGAGAAGTTGAGAGGTCGGTCCGCTCCTCTTTCCCAATAGCACTGCCTCTCCTATGCGATGAAGTGTTTCCTTTGTCCTGTAGCTGGTTAAGGTCGACGCTGCACCAGTACAACTCCACAACTCCTAGTTCGTTGATAGAAAGGAGCCGGTCCTTCAAAAGTCTGAGAGCAGTTGTGGGGGAAGGAGCAATGGGCTTGGTGATAGCTTGGCTGACTTTAGACTGCGTCTGGAAAGTTGAATCCACTACCAAGGCCAAGGAAAAGGTTAGAGGCTCTAATGCTGTACCTATTCTAACCTTTCGCCCACTTCGTCCGCCAAAGAACATTATACCTCTGGGGCCCGAACATGTATAAATATGGGTCTTTCAAATTTTCCTTCCTCTCTTTTACCTTACACTCAATAATGTAGGATTCAACGACGTTACTCATTCTGCCTACGCAACCTCTTCCCTTCCCCTGTACTGAAGCCATCATGAAAAAAGTACCTTCATGAAGAGCACTAAGCAAGCTCCTATCGAGTGTAGGAGGTGATCCGCGGGCAGGATGGGGATTAAAGAATACTTGCATGGGACATTGTCCAAAGTAAGCAATCTGCAGCTCCGTCGCCAAGCGCAACCCTAGGATAGCGCATACGCACCGTCGATTACTATGATGATAACGATCGAGAGGAATTAGGACTGACCTCTATCTTCTATGGCGTCCAGGTCCACACTGCCCTGATATGTTAGGTAATAGAACACATTATCCGCTTCAAGGGCAGCTGGTCCCCTCTGTTTGTATCCGAAAATAAGGTCAAT
>FLMG01003109.1:0-12218 GCA_900088475.1 Hyphochytrium catenoides
AGATTTATTATGTAATAATTCGGGGTGATCTTTCATTTTTCTTCACCTTCCGCTCTGAGGCGAAAAATGAGCGATCTTTTGAAAGGGTGTTCGCATCTGAGACACTCGAAAGAGTTCTTATTGTTCTGATGTTCCCCGTCAGATCCTGAATCTGACTGACAACTGTTGAAATGAGAACTGACAGTGACTGTGATATAGAAGGTAGCGCCAGTTTTATTGTAAATAAAACATTGCTAGTGCGAAATAAATGCCAGCTTGGCTTACAGTTTCGATATCGAAGTCTGTATGGTTATTGGTTATGGTCATCAACCAGGACACACAAACTACGGCCGTACTACTACGACTACAGAGGGGATGTACAAGCGAGCCATTTTATCCTCGGTTACTCTGTCCAACTGCAGTGTGCCAACATCTAAGTTGTAGTAGTGTTAGTGTTTTACTCCTTACCGTACTGCAGGTGCACAACAACGCACATGGGTGCGTTTGGCAGAAGATAGATCTTGGACGCGCCGAGCTCTAAAATCTCTAGAACACTACACTCTTCAGATCTGATGAAGCTTCAAGGGCATTAGAGATAGACAGCAGCACTGGTAACCGCTGGCTCCCGCTCATCTTCATGTCCAGGCCCCTATCTGTCCCTCCTCTTCCGCTGTCGTTCTGCGATAGTAACGCCTACTGCAACTGATTCTCGATGACGACGAAGGTGGGCGCGTGACGTCCAGCTGCAAAAGAGTGATGGCGTCGGGGTTCATGAAGGGAGAAGATGAACAACAGCTTGCTGCAAAGAACTGGGTTATTTGGCAGCTTACTGATTCCTTGTTACCCACTGGAGGGTTCGCACACTCGTTCGGCCTGGAAGCAGCTCAACAACTTAACTTTGTCTGGAGCTCTTTGGACCTAGAGCGTTACGTTTCCAACACTCTGGAGCAGACAGGGGCAATGATGCTTCCTCTTGTCTACGGTGCATGGTGTGCTGCGTCATTGAGGGAAGAAAGTGTTTTAGAGTGGGAGGCCATCAGCCGATTCACAGATATACTCTTAACAAATCACGTGAGCCATCGCGCCTCCGTTGCGCAGGGCAATGCCCTGCTTAGGGTAGGGACTGAAGCATTTCCAGAATTCCAGCCTCTCCGGCTGCTCAAACGACAGATTTTGCGGCAGCATAAAAACTCCAAAAGAATCGTAGCAGATGAGAAAAGCCAAAACGCTAATAATGGTGAACCTAGCTTGCATCCTGCCGGCCCAACCCACTGGCTGGAGGGACAAGGCCGAGTAATATCCGCACTAGGAACAATCAGGGCCCGTGTACATGCTGGACAACGCTTTGCTTCGGCTCTACAGCCTCATCATGCACCTGTTTTTGGTCTGCTGTGTGGACTGGCGGGCATCACATCGCAAGAAACCCAGAGAATGTACCTATTCTACACCCTCCGCGACTTGCTGTCTGCGGCTACACGGCTAAACCTCATTGGCCCCTTTCAAGCTGCAGAGATGACTGCCAGGCTAGGGCCGTCGTTAGGTGAAGAGGTACTGTCGCGGTATAAAAACAGAGATCCCGATCAAGCACATCAGCCTGATCCCTTCCTTGATGTGGTGCAGGGACTGCACGACACTTTATACACGCGTATCTTCAACAGTTAGATGACCGAGAAGTTTTCCTTCTTTCTCGATGTAATTTTTGTTCCTGTCAGAGCTGGAAGAGTGTCGTGGCAGGGTCGGAGGATAAGCTGGTCCAACAACTCCAATCTCTTCTTTGCAGCAAGCACTTGTCGAAATCCGTCGTCCACCGCTTTTAGAGCATGGTGGAGACCTAAGGAACATCCACGCCGTCATTATATAGAAGCAAGCTTGAAGGAGAAGATATAGATCAGCCAAGACGGCCTCCTTACCATGATGGATGCAAAGCTCTTCCAACCTCAACCTATATGCCTGCCAAACCAGAGACTCAGGTTGCATCGAGGACTCCGAAGATCGTGCAGACGAAGTCAATCGCATGGCGCTCACAACGCTTGCGAGACCCATTACCCAGACCTTTAGCTGCTCCTCATCTCCCAAGGTTAATCTGAACTCAGATCCAGCAGTCGTAAGCAGGATCAAAGAAAATCCTGAGCGCGCGAGATATTCAGCTTCAGGTATAAAAGTAGATATTCAAAAGAGTCATATCACCAACCTTCATATGGCTCGCACACTATCCTTTTTATCTCTGCTGTTTTGATCGCAAGTAGAGGAACGTGTGGCAGCTCACACTTTTCAACTGGGAATAATAGAAGATTCTGTCCGTCATCGCCTAACTTGACGCTCTTGGTTTGGGTTCCGCTCTCCTTGTTTGGCCCGATGACGCAGGTAATTGACGCTCCTGCTTTAAGAATCTTAACACGGCTCAGAGTCTGCACCTAAGATGTAGCCAGAACCATGATGGCGCCGCATAAGCTTTGGTAACCCACGCTACTATGAGCGACAATAATCGTCTACCTGCTGCTCCCAACAGAGGCGGGAGAGCCTCTGCCGCGGTCTATTTATCAGCGAGGAACCACTTGCCGGGTCTAGAGGGCAGCTAATTAGCTCCTGGGGTGGAAAGGCGTCAGAGGAAAAGGTTCAAAAAGGCATCATAGAGACCATATACCAGACCTGGAATAAGTCGGAGTAATAGGAAACTTTCTGTTGCTTTTCTCTCTGAAGACAACGAGAATGGACTGGAAGCTCCGTCATGGGATCTGTCACACTGCTACCTTGGCCGCTCTTCCGTGGTTTGTCCACGTTACTGCCATTCCAGGATGATGGCTGTCCGTGACTTGCTACAGCCTGTTGCGGCGACTCATCGTCGACCAGGATTACTTCAGCGTTTTGGCAACTTTCATCCATTACCTCGTTTGTGACAATATGACGCTCAGTTAGAGTTATCCTCTCGCCTCACACCACCTGGTTCAGCCAGATCGATTTCTATGATAGCTTCTGTCTCACGGATGTCCTCGTCGGCGAGGGGCATTGGCAGCACCTTCCTGACAATGACCGCGGCCTCATCATGGCCCAGTCATGAGTCCCCCACACCTAAAGACCGGCAATCTTCTGAGATTGATGCACTTGATCTACAAGATGAACAAGAGCTTTGTCGCTTTGATAACATGCTGAACATGGTTCATGGTCCACCAAAGGGCAGCCTGTCTGATGAAGAGGTAATAACGTCCGATCGCCTGATGATAACTGGGCCGTTGAAATAATAGATAAATCAGATGTAACAGATTCGCAAACTTGAATTATTTGATTCTTTTATGATTATGCGGTTCGTTCTGATGCGGGCGATGATGGTGATGAAGCTGTGAACTCATCATCAGAAGCTCCAGATTGGTTGGTTTCAGGAGCTGGGTGAAGCTTATCGCGTCTTCACATCGTATCTGCAGAGGAGCTGAGGGGTCTATGACGTCGTCGCGAGACTGGTGTAAAGCCTTAGATTACAGCGGGGATACTAGGAATTACGACGTCGGTGTTGCTGGTCTGGTCCAGTACTGCTCCGCCAGACGGTTGACCGAACGGATCTCTAACAAAAATCCGTCATCGGATCGCCTTTTCCCTTGTCAATGCTGAGGAGCATTGTGTGTCGTCGGCGGGCAGTCATCACTAGCAGTCCGAGGACCTTTTCTTTGAGTGTTAGAAGCATGAGCCTGAACCAGGTCTATGCCGTCATGACTTCTTCCTCGCTGCTAATAGGTTCAGCTGACTCTAATGCGTTACCTTTAGAAACCGGAGGATAGTACCGTTCCTGACGGCACGAAGGAGATTAACGAAGGTTCGCATGCCTCGTAAGCCCATTACCTAAGAGCTTTATCTCCTTAACATCTTGAACTACGCAGGAAAAGCAACCATCTACTTCAAGCAGCAGAATGAGGTCTTCTATAACCCCGTTCAGGCAAGTTGGATGGACTGAACGATAGGCCTCGACAAGGGAGACAGGGTGAAGAGAGACGGGCATAGATGTGGAAGAGGAAGGAAAGGAGTAAACAAGACAGTGGATCGAGAAACAAGTGGTTGAGTCGAAAGACGAGGCTAAGAGCGTCTCAGTGTCTTGCGGCTGCGAAGCGAACCACGCGTCTCTACTGAAACCAACTAATCGCGATTGCCTGTTACAATTCTCTTCTACCTCTATTGATGGTTTTAGGTGGTCAATCGTGACCTGTCGGTTCTCATGATTAACCTCTTTGCGGAAATGCGAGCTAAAGAGATGGTAGCCCGGGCACGGAAGAAGACGCTTGGATACCTCAAGCGCAAGGAGTCGGGTGAAGGTGAGACATTAGATCCAGGGAAAGGAAGAATCACCTAGGGTCGCTCTTCTTAGTGCTTGCGGCTCCTAGCGTATTGTGGGCAATGAGTTAGTCCTCTTGTTGGTTCTCGCCGCCCATCTGTCTCGCTCTGGCATCTCCTACCGGTCTTCGGGCGTGCTGCGCCGAGGCAACCTGTCTCTCTTCTTTCTGTCTCATTGTGCTCATTAATATTCCTTCTCTTCCTCTATTATCATTTGGTTAGGGAAAGAGAAAGAGCTTCGACAGCCTCGTATGCCCAATTCTGTAGTGAAGGCTCTCCTGGAGCAATTCCAAACTGCTGCAGAGTTGGAAGAAGAAGGGGGTGATGCGCTTGTGACTGATTGGAAGACGTTTCTAGAGGACACCGCCGAGGAGAGCGGCATCTCTATCTTCGAGGCTCTGTCTGCGAGTGGGCTAAGGTCTATTCGTTATTATAAAGAGGTAAAAGGGTCAGGGTTGGTCGTTATCTCCTAATGGCCTTTCTTTCTTAGGGTCTGCCCGCTCCTCTTGCCCGTCAGCATCCTCACTTCTCTTAAGTCCCTTGATTGCTTGGTGCTGGAATAAAAGCAGCTTCTCTCGCTGTCGGCTTTGGAATCCTCTTCGACCGACTCCTCTTTTCCATTGTCATCTCGTAGATCTCAGGGGTCAAGTCGATTCTTGTCAATGATATAGATGAAGCAGCTGTTGAGGTGCGGCCTTTGATGTTATCTTTCCGTCTCTCTTGCTTTTTTTCTCTCTCTCTTTCTCTCTCTCTCTCTCTCTTTCTCTCTCCCTCTCTCTTTCTCTCTCTCTCTCTCTCTCTCTCTGTGTGTGTGGATACCCACCTTGCTCGACCACATGGGGCCCTCCTCTGCTTTCATTGATGATCGTCTCCCTATCAGCGCCTTATTTTATTTGCTTTATTGCCCTCCACCCTCCTTCTCTGGTTGTCGGGCTTCCGGCTCCATCATCTCACTGTCAGTAATATCCCCTTGTTCGTGAACTACTGCAGGACATAGAGCGCAATATTAGAATGAATGGCTTGGATCTAAACAAAGTCAAGCCAAACAGAGGCGATGCCATGACCGTCATGTGGGTGATCTTCCATTATCCTAGACACGCTTTCTCAGCACACCGCAATTTCCTAATCACACGTCTTCCGCTAAAGCTACTTCTTAGCTATGTCTCTTGAGCTACGCATAACCTTCACCACAAGGATACAGTTGGCCACCTTTCAAACTCCATCCGTGATGTGTCTCCTGCCTTCATGACCTCACATACAATTTCCGCCCTCTTTCCTAGGTATACACACAGAGACGTAGAAAAGCGCTTCGATGTCGTAGACTTGGACCCTTATGGTTCTGCAGCGATGTTCATGGACGGGGCCGTGCAGGTGATGATTCGCCATGTCCGCTACAAATCGAAGAGATCCGCCTTCTTACGTCTCAACCTTCCGTTCCTTCACTCTTGAACTGCTCTACTTCTGCGGCTCATGTTGTCTAGTCTGTCGCAGACGGGGGTCTTCTCTGCGTAACATGCACAGATATGAGAATTCTCGGAGGAACAGCTCCAGAGGTGAGCTCCCCTGGCTCTTGACTTAGGTTACACCTTGGCAGTTTCCAGCTTCTGTCCGTCTCAGTTCACTTCTGCCGCGTACAATTTTCTATCTTTTTTCCTTCACTGTCGAACTCTTGCTTCCCGGTACATTACATGGCACTCTGTCTCTGATTCTGTTCAATGTGGAAGAACAGGTATGCTTCACAAAGTACGGGGCCATGCCCAGCAAATCTCGGTACCTGCAGGAAATGGCGCTGAGAATTGGTGGGAGTCTTACGGCATAGTGATACGTGATATGTGGCTGGCAATGCCTGGGCCGCTTTTGCTCTCGTCTCGCTCCCATGTGCACCTTGGAGGCCTTCAAATCTCTCCTTCTCATCCGAAGCTAACGTTGCACGCCTAGCCCTCAGTTCGGAGCGGCAGCTAACGAGAATTTTTGCCATTATGCTTGACAGTTTTGGCTGCACTCGAGCGTCATGCGAATGTTTATCAGCGGCACATTGTCCCAGTGCTAAGCGTTGGCATTGACTTCTACGTCCGCCTCTTTGTTAGAGTTTTTGACTCGCCCAAGGAGACGCTTAGGTCTATGAAGAAGCTCTCTCTAGTCTACGAGGTTAGCACATCTCTCTGCTTCTGACGGTCTCAGCTCAATACCTACCTGCCTCACCGTATGTCCTAGTCTCGCGTTTAGAGGACGCAGTACTGCGGTCATTCCTTTCCCTCAGTTCTCGTGATGATCCCTTGTTCTTGGGGCTTACAATTGTCGTCTCCGCCCTTGTACCGCCTGGACTTCTAAAAGTGCACAGGTTGTGACTCCTTCCACCTTCAACCGCTTGGCCGTGAAGAGGGAAATAGTTTTAAGGCGCCGGTATGACTCCGATCTTAAGGACCTTAAATAATGTGCTACGCTCTGTTTCCCTATCGCTCTGCCAGTGTCCCTTACTCTTTTGCAGTCATCTGGTGAGCCTTTTTTTCTCGATATATGCTTCTTCTAGCAGCTCTCATAGATGTGACAAATGAGAGAAGTCTTAGTTATCTCACTAAATGTTCCTTCTCGTGCTCTTTTTACTTCGTTTGCCTCCCAATACCATCGTTTGATAGCATGTGTCTGTTCCCGACGTGTGCGATGAATGCGGACGTCGCTTCCGCCTCACGGGTCCCATCTGGAGCGATCGGATCCACGACTTTGACTTCGTGTCTGAAGCTTTAAAAAGAGTGAAAAAGCGAGAAGGAGGGAAGGAACAGCTTGCATCCAAAGACCGACTCTTCGGTCTTCTCATGGCAGTGTCAGAAGAGGTCAGGGAAGAGGGAAGAGAGCAGCCATACGTGGAGAATGAGGATAAGGGAAACTGATGTTTTGAAGCTGATGCTCTATTCAATTTTATCGACTGCCACTAGGTCCCAGATGCTCCGCTGTACTACTCTCTTCCGCAGCTGATGCGCACATTGCATGCGGGCTGCCCTCCAGCAAAGGTATGACAGGGCGCTGAGGCCTACTTTTAGTGGCTCTCTGCTCACGAATGCCTTCAAGTATCAAGGTTCCATTGGAACCTACTTTTTGTCTCTCTTTCCGTAGCTTTGCTGTCCTCTCTTCTTATGCCCACTCTTTCTCTCATAGACGCACACTCACAGTTCTCTCTCCGAATCATAGGATTTACATGCTGCTATTGAAAAGCTCGGATACTCTGTGTCACAGAGCCATAAATCCCCCGATGCCCTAAAAACAGACGCTCCGAACGCGGTAGTGTGGGACGTTCTCCGCTGCTGGGTCAAGAACAATCCTATCAATCCTAAGGTAGAAGCTTGCATGTCTTAGGACAACTTTTCCGCTTTCCCCTACTGTGGCTTCCCTAGCGCTGGATGGCCTGACTCTTCTTAAGTCCCATAGCAGTCATCCTTCTTGGTTGTTCCGGATGACGCTACATTCGTATGGTCTAATGAGTACATAAGTCGGTTTCACTGACCTTCATCTGCGTCTGTCTTTCTCTCTTTATTGTCTCTTTGTCGATCTCTCACGCTCGCTGCCAGCATCTCGAAGACTCCGAGAGCGTCACCGCGAAGATTTTGTCCAAGGAGCCAAAGATCATTGCAGACTTTACGGTACTGACAATTCTTGCTTGGCAAATCTCCCCTATAAAAAATCCTTCTCAACATTCGTTTCTGTATATGCAGACTAAAAAGGAAGGCAAGACGAAGCCCAAAGCAGCCCGCTTCCCAGGCAACCCTGAACCGCATTGGGGGCCCAAACCTCGCGCGAGAGGAAAGAGAACGGAGACTGGTGCGACGTAATCTTTACTTTAACAACCCAGATGAAGCTTCTGATATGGTGCTGTCTGTCTCTCTCTCTCTCTTCCCGTTTTACTCTTTGCTTACTGGCCTCATTATATAGCAGCACATCCAGAGCAACCTAACAGCAAGTCGGCCAAGAAGAGCTAGCGCTTCCATGGGGCCAAATCGCTTTGAAATGGCGCTGGTTATCGTAGCAGCATGAAACAGCCTTATACAACGCACATTGTCCTGCTACTTTATCCGGCAGTTTAGCCTCCCATAATCCAAGGTGTGGTTGCTAGTAGGACTATATTTGACAGTGCTGCGCTTGAGCAAATTGCTTTGTGAAAGTGATGGGATTAGATTAGGGGCAAAAGAGCTGGAACCCACCCCGCTCCAGCAAAGCTTACGACTCATGAGTTGAGAATGCCGCATACCTTGTGGTGTCACTACCGCCTCTAATAATAGTATGATACGTACATGGTGTATCTCTGACCCCTCCGCATTTTCTTCCAGAAGTCATTCGCCATCCGCACTTGTCTCTTTCATCGTCTACTGCATGTCACACATGGTGTATCTCTGACCCCTCCGCATTTTCTTCCAGACGTCATCCGCCATCCGCACTTTGTCTCTTTAATTTAATCGTCTACTGCATGTCACACACCTCGCTGGCACCTGTCACGTGCACCTGTCATCCTCCGCCGCCTCTTCAACTCTCGCAGAGACTACCCATTGTAATGCCCCTATAATAATAGAGACACAAGGCGAGAGACCAAAGCAGCCCCACTAAGAAATTTCTTCGTCAGTGTCGCTAACGGCTACGTTTCTGTCGCTAACGGCTACCTTTTGCGGGAAACACCGTGCCGATTCCGAATAGAATGACTCATTTTAGGGAATGAATGACGTTTCGCCAATTTTGGTCCCCATTTCGCCTCTTTCTCGTTTCTTCCTTTCTCTCTCTCTTCCTTGTTCCCTGTTCCCTCTCCCATCTCTTCTTTGTGACATCAGCAGGCAGACGAGATTCTGAAGCAAAAAAGGAAAAACGCAATAATCTTCACTTTCGAGCTTCGGAATTATAACACGAAGACAGTTGATTTTTGCGATAGCAAAAAAAGTAAGAAGCGCTTGCGTGTGGCAGAGACAGATTAACATTCTTCCTACTTGTCTTTCTATTCTCCTTGCTCTTTGTTAGCGCATCTCAGTAGCTCTTGGACTTGGCCAGTGGCGTCCTTCTTTCTGCCGTGAAGCCACCACCGGCTGCTCCTATCTACTAGATTAAACAGCATGCGTGGCTGCGTGGCATTTAGAAGCTGAGGACCGCTTGGGCGGTTAGGTCAAGTTTGGGTCTCGCCAAAACAGGCTTCAGAGGCACATCTTACCGTTCGGAAACATCCACATTGCCCAATTCTGCAACAGCCAAGCACCGCTAGAAGCTTATCAATGGGGAACACAAAGGAGACTCCAGTCTTCCTGGAAAAGACATACAAGATGGTCCAGGCCTGCAAGAGCGCCATTGCCTGCTGGAGTAAGGAGGGGGACAGCTTCTTCATAAAGCAACCAGACGAGTTTGCTAGAGATGTTCTCCCACGCTATTTCAAGCACAACAACTTCAGCAGCTTTGTGCGACAGCTTAACTTTTATGGCTTCCACAAGCTGAAGCATGATGAAAGCGCGTCCCATCACTTCCCTCAAAAGATAGATCCCAAGTGGATTGAATTCAAGCATGAGAAGTTCATCCGCGGCCGAAAGGACCTACTGGTAGAAATTAAGAGGAAAACCACCAAGGAAGGTGTCGGCCCCGCAGAGTTCCAAGCGCTGAAAAGCGAAGTAGGAGAACTAAGAGAGAGGGTGGACCAGCTCTCTAAGGAGCTCAAAAAGGTATCTGCGCAGACTGCAGGAGCGCAATCTGCTCCAGTGCAGCCTCTCGGCAGTGCAGAAGAGATCGACAAAACGTTACATACGTTACCGAGGATTAGCTCTAATGGACACAAGGAGTTCCGGGCGGTCCCAGCTCTAGGTGAGAAGAGCACTCCCAGAGAGGCTTTGAAGTTAGACCAGTCAAGCCCAAAGGACGTACTGCTGCCTTCTCCAGGAGGGACGAGGAGAAAGAGAAGGCTTACTGAGAAGGGAGAGGCCCTGCAAGTTGTCCGGAGAAAGCTCCATCATGACGACCACAAGCTCCATTCTGAGGACCAGAAGCTCCATGATGCAAGCATGGCGCAAAAACTTCTTGAAAAGAAGCCGTTGCTCGAGAGGAATCGCTTGGACGAGCCATCGCCATCTCTTTCTGTGTCCACATCTGAGGGCTTCAATCCCTTCTTCGATCACCCAGGACATCAGCAGTACTTCAATTCGAAAGAACCAGCCGAAGAGAATGGCGCGTTCCTCTTTAGATCAGAGCACCCCAGCGCAGGCATCAGGGGCCATGTGCCAAGTAACATCCAGTCACAGTTAATTGACGAATGGATTCACCTGCAGGCGGCAGAGGCGAACGGCCTAACAGCTAGTAGCAGGGGTTCTGATAGCCCTAAAATGGAGGCAGAAGGGGAAGGTCTTCGTGAGCCACCTATGGCGTCTTTCTCTCGTTCTGCCTCTGTGTCTAACTCTCCTTCCGGCGGTGGCAACATTACTATCCCGCACGTCCTCCTCCGGCGTTCCTGTTCCTCTCCTGCTCCAAACTACTCCGTTGTGGCCCCATTCTTCCCTTCGGCCCCTGGAGAGCTAGAGTTAAGTGGCCACGAAGGCGAGGCTCCACCTGATCCGGATATGTTCAGGGTTGGCCCAAGCCCAGGTATCCATTTCTCATGAGGGCATCCTATAGGTTATCTCCTGTAAATACTGTGACGGCGCACACTTGTATATGTACATAGGCGCCCACCTAACTAAACGGTGGTTGTACAAAAGCTAAAGGGTGAAGTCTTTGTCAAGAGCACGTGGATGGTCGTCATACCTTTCCATGGCGGTGACTGATCTCAGTCTGCCATCTTACTAGATCTTTACATTTCAGATAAAGCAGCGTATGTCCGTGCACTGCTCCCGAAGCGGGACGCTATCTACTCAGAGCTTCATTTGATGTGGGAAGAAGATAATGTCGATCCGTTGCGTACATTACCGGATTCTATAGAGTTGGTCACTTCGTCAAGAAGTAGGATATCCTTTTAGATGCGTAGCACGCTGCAACGCCGAACCATATTGACGTCCAATACCTAAACTGAAGACTTAAACCACAGCGCACGTGGAGATCTAGAAACAACCCAGGCTGCATTCTTCTTGCAAGCTACTGCTGCACCTGGTCTCTATGGTCCTATGGTGTACTAAGTATTGGTCCATCATCTATAAACGATCTTAGACTTAGACAGGACTTCCCTGCTTTTGAGATCCCGCATTCGACTGCATTTGCTGCTTCATGCAGACAGACTCTGGCAGGTGCAGCGCGGGAAGAAGCTGATCGCTTGAGAAGCAGCAAGGACACCCTACTTTACCGCAGTGGTGCGGAATTCCTAATATATGTTTGATTTATCTCAAATAGTAACAAAAAAGCACGCCAACATTCGCGATAGTATGCTCTTGAAGTTTCCTCCTCATCCAAGAAGCTCCCAAAAGATCTTTCCAAGGCTCTCTCTTCTCTCTTTCTCTCTCCCTCTCTCTCTCTCTCCGTCTCTCTCTCTCTCTCTCTCTCTCTCTCTCTCTCTCTCGCTCTCTCTCTCTCTCTCTCCGCGTACCTCACCTCCTCTCTCCTCACCTCTCCGCTATTGCTCTTCCTCTTGTACCTCTTCGCTCCAGGATCTCCTCCGTCAGCGGCGCTGAGGAGGGTTCCAGGTTAGGAGCTAGTCACTTTCCAAGAAGCAGCAAAGTCTGTTTCTCTTGTCAGGAGCTCGCAATCATTCTACTTCCTCTCTGCTTATTGAAGGCAGTCACTAACTGATCGCTGAACAGGAAATCTTGCTGCTTCGATCTTGTCCAATTCCTCAAGAGGTTGGGGAGCCAGGCACCCTCAGGGCGGCTATCTCATCGCCACCATGCTGCGGAAAGTCCTCTCTTCGACTCTTGCATTGTCTTTGCTAAGCGTCACATCGGCCTCCGCGCCGTCCTCAACGTCCTTTCGTGCCTCCTCCACAG
>FLMG01003110.1:0-10147 GCA_900088475.1 Hyphochytrium catenoides
CCTTCCCCAAAAGGTAAACGCCTTTCCTTCCCTTCTGCTCCAGAGGTCCTCTTGTTACCAACATCCACTGATGTCTTTTAGGGAATTTCCGATAACGAGATCGTGAGGCAGATGACGGAGTGGGCGGAGAAGGAAGATAGCCGCTGGAAGTCAGGGAAGGTGTCTGGAGCAGTATATCACGGAGACGAAGGACATTTGCAGCTGCTCAACAAAGCGTACAGCCTTTTCTCAGTGGCAAATCCTCTACACGCTGATATCTGGCCAAGCATTGTACGTCTCAACGATAGAGAGACAAAGACACTACCTTAGAGATGACTCGAGCATAGACAAGCGTTTCTCGTCGTTACTCTTTTGACCTGCACTGTAATCTATCTTTTGACCTGACTGTCCTCATCATTTCTGACAAGCTCCCTCTCACCAGGTCCAAATGGAGGCTGAGATCTGTTCGATGACGGCCAATCTTCTTAATGGTGGAGATAAAGGAGTCTGCGGCTGTATGTCTTCTGGCGGAACAGAGTCAATTCTGTTAGCTACTAAGAGCCATAGGTCCTGGGGCTACTCGCGAGGCATCAAGCATCCTGGTGCGAAGTATATCATGGCCAAAGCCACCTCTATCCTTCCTCTTCCTTGTTTTTTCCTCATTCCTCTTCCAGGAGTACTTCGTTTAATGTGTCATTGAACCTGTCCTACTCTCTCATGGAGCGTTCGTTCACTTGGTCTTTTCTAATGGTCTAAATGCCTTCCAATCATGAGAATACGTTGTTCCCACTCCTTTCTTCATACTCTTTTTTTCGTTGCCGTTGTCTGATGTCTCTCGACCAATCTTCTGGTGCTGGCCCTTTGTCCGCTTGTATCAGATTTTCCAGGTATCTTGACACTTACCTCACTTTAACATCCATTTCAGAGATTATTGCGGGGACTACCGCACATGCCGGGATTGACAAGGCTTGTGAGATCCTGGGCATCCGGCTTGTCAAAGTTCCAGTCAACTCCAAGACCTTTCAGCTGGAAGTGAAAGAAGTCAAGAAGCACATCAACGCGGATACCATTATGATCTGTACGTCCTTCTACACCTCATGGATTTATTTCTTTTCCAGATATTCAATCCTCTGGCGATCGCTATCTTCAAATTTTTGCTTGCCTTTCGGTCTGTCGACGCTATCTCTCGCTCGTATGTTTCTTCGCTCTGATGACCCGCTGATCTCGTGTTAGAGGCGCTTCTTGATACCCTTTGCCTTCGTTATACCTTCCCCTCTCTATATATATCTCTGACCCTCTGTATAGATGCCAGCGCTCCCAACTTCCCTCAGGGAACAATCGATGACATTGAGGGACTGTCCGCTCTCGCTTACCAGTACAAAGTTGGCCTCCATGTAGACTGCTGTCTCGGTGGCTATGTACTGCCTTTTGGTCAGTGCGAAATAACCTAGGGTTCATTCTCTTCTCTTCGTACAGTTCTAGTCATGTTGGCGAATCACTAGGGCTTTGCTTCAGCTAGAGCTTCGATCAATTCACTTCACTTTCCGAGGTTGTTTCTTGTCTGGTGTCACTGTACTTCCGAGAACGGCCCAGTATCTCCCTCAGCTTGGGTGTGCTCTTTTTGATGCTCCAGAGAGTAGGTTTCACTGACAGGGGATCCTCCTCACTATACATTTCACATTAAACAGCGAAGATGCTAGGGTATGACATTCCCCCCTTTGACTTCTCTTGCCCCGGTGTCACCTCCATGTCTGTGGACACCCATAAGGTAGGTTTCTCGGCATCGGCAGATTTGTTCGCATTTCTTAATTATGATACTGTCCTGTTTAGTCTGAGGCTGTAACAGAGAAGTGACCGCTCCTGACATGTTGAAGTTCTCTGCGGAATTAATGAGTTGTCCGTGTCTGCTCGTTATCGACTCTCTTAAAGCGCTCGGCTCTGATAACCGTCTGCCTGTCTGTCTGTCTGACCATTATTGCTGATTGTAGTACGGCTATGCCTCTAAGGGCACATCAGTCGTTCTTTATCGGGACAAACGGCTTCGTCGATTCCAGTACTTTACCTTTCCTGAGTGGACGGGCGGGCTATATGTCACACCTTCGGTGCCAGGGAGCAGACCTGGAGGCCTCATTGCTGCGTGCTGGGCCTCTCTCGTACACATTGGACTTGAAGGGTAACCCACCAAGGACCCTTTCCCTCTTTAAAGAGTCTCAGTCTGTCCATCCTCTTCCTCTCCCTAGTGTATTTTGACTTCACTTGGTCTGGCGTCACGCTTGTCGTTGCGCTTCGCGGAGGCTCAGGCATGTCTCGCTTAAGGGGTGTTCTTACCCTTTTTTTGTCTCCACTTCTACCTTTCGTTGGCGATGTCAAGGTTCAAGGAAATTACAGAAGGCATCATTAAGGGGGCGCAGCGCATAAAGCAAGCAATCGAAGAGGATATTCCTGGGCTTTATGTGCTAGGGGAGCCCAAGGTGAGGCCATAGGAACGATAGCGGACGATTGGATACTTCTTCATTTCTCTTAAGTCTCTATTTCAATGCATGGGTATCCTATTTCAACTCATCTACTTATGTCATACCTGGCGCTTCTTCTACCTCAAAGCTGGCCTATATCCTGTCCTCGTGAATAGCGGCGTCGGCTGTGCTAATCTGATTGGACCTCATCACTCTCTACTGCTGCCTTCAGGCTATGGTTGTATGCTTCTCGAGCTCGGAATTTAGTATATACGAAGTTGGGGATCTCTTGGCCTCTCGCGGCTGGTCTCTTAATGCTCTGCAACATCCTGCTTCGTTGCACTTCGCACTAACCAGAGCCCATCTGGGCCATGTTGAAGAGTTCATTGAAGCCTTGAAAGAGGCAACCGACGAGGTAAGGGGAAAGGGACAGAAGGGCCAAGAAAGCAATGTGCACCTGAAAAGCGGGATATGCAAGCATTCAACTGCGGTGCTTGAGGAGGAGGTCACAACCGACTTGAGTGCATTCAGAAAGCCAACTCTGGCAAACTTCCATGAGGGAAAGATATGGGGTACCTAGTTGAGCAGACGAGGGTTGCATGAGTGTCGGGTCTTATCTGAGAAAGAGGTTGCGGTGGAGGATGGGAAAGAGATCTTAAGGGTTATTATAAGCTGTCATAACGAGGGAGCGAGAAGGAAGATGAAGGGAGTGAAACTCTTGACTTGGGCGGGTGAGAAAGGGATGATGGAAATGGCTAGATGCTGATTCGTGACTTTTGTTTTAGGTGCGAAAGGCACCAAAGAAGGCAAAGCAGGAAGGAAGCAGCGCAATTTATGGCATGGCCTCCACTCTTCCTGCCGGGCCCGTAGGAGAAATTCTCCAGACATATGTAGATGTCACTTTGACACCTTAGAAGAAAGTATCTTCTACTTATTTCTTAAACTACCCAGATCTTTTCATCTCCTCCTCTCTCTCGTCAACTGGCATGCTGCTAGCCAGAGAGTTATCCTAATGATAGACTCTTAGGCTTTGGTCCCTTTCAAAAAGTGCTCTGCGACGAATCTCCGCTGAAAAGTGACGACACGTCAGTCACAGAACAATTGCAATAGACAGAGTCCAGCAGCCTACAATTACTCATTGAAGACCGGCAAGCATGCTCATATTCCCCTGCTGCTTTCTACTTATCTATCAATCCTTCTTTCATACACCTGTTTCATGTCTCTCGCATTCGCAGTCACCGTTACGCTCTCCTCTCCTACCTGGATCTTGCCAGTAGCTGTCCTCGGCAGATCTGTGGCGATAAAGAGCTTTTTGGGAAGCTTAAAGGCTGATAGCTTCACCTTCAGATCCTCTCGTAGCTTCTCCTCAGTGGCATGGGCCCCGGGCTTAAGAACCACCGCAGCATTCACCTCCTCTCCATACTTTTCGTCCTAAGAGCGGAATAGTGGGTCAGAGCACTCCTCATCCCTAGTAGTAAGAGGTAGACTTGGCACTTTTTAGGCACATTGTGTCACTCTCAATAGCTTTGGACTGGAAAAACATGCTCTTTTCTGCATATACTCTTTGAAGATCCGGTTTGCCTAGTTATTTCAATGCCCTTCTGTCAATCAACTCACCGGAGCTGCAAAAGCCACCGCCTCTCCTACTTCTGGAAGTGACAGGAGTGCCGCGTCCACCTCTAGTGGGGATATTTTCTCTCCACCTCTGTTGATCAACTCCTTGATCCGCCCAGTTAGAGTCAGGTATCCTTCCTCATCGAGAAAGCCCTGGTCCCCTGGTGCATCAATGAGAGAGGCCACAAACAAGGCAGAAGAGGGGTGCCCCAATGAGACGTAAAAGAATAGCACCAGAAGCGTCACACAGCAGAAAGAACGAGAGCCGAAACGATGCACAGAACTCCAGCCACAGAAGAGCAAAAGCTACCATCCTGTTTCATTCCGTCTACCCACTGACCTGTGTGGAACCAGCCACCCGCAAACGCTTCAGCATTTGCCTCTGGTCGGTTGAGATAACCTAGACATTAGGTTTAGAAAGAAGGGATGCTTAGATAGAGGATGGTAACCTATCTCCCGACTAGGAGCTCTAGCGAGTCAGAAGCAGGAATCTTTGAAGAGTCTATACGTGTCAGCATTTTGTTTACTAGGATATTCGAATGAGAGCAGTAGAGCAGCGTACACCTTTCGTGACGTTTTCGCCTTGAATGCAGACTTCCCCAATGGTTCCGGGAGGAAGGATGTTGCATTCTCCGTCAAGAATCGCCACCTTGACATTCTGACCTTTACCTACTGACCCAGGCTTGTGGGGTCCATAGCGTGGTAGAGGGTTTGAAGTCATCTGATGCGCGGCTTCAGTCATCGCGTAGGCCTCAAGGACCGGCGCATGAAATGTCTTTTCTAGTCCTTCTAATACCGCAGGAGCCAAGGACGCAGAACAGGAGCGAATGAAGCGAAGAGAGGGAGGAGAAGCCTTGGGATAGTCCTACAGCGGGTGTAAGAGGAGAGGCCGGTCAGTAAGTGGGGGAACAGGGTCGCGGGCCACGCGAAAGGAGCCTTGGTCAGCGGGCACTCGGAAGGGGTGTAGGGGGAAAGGAACGTGGCAGGCAAGACCCCAGGGCTGCTGCTTCATTACCTGCTCCGCTCTCATCAATAGAATCTGTTGAATGGTGGGCACAGCAGTATACCTACCGCCACAAAAGTGATGACGGACAACACGTTAGAGATATCTGGTCTGTTCACAGGGCCTGGAGGCAGTGAGGAGAAATGGTAGAGAACCGTACCCAAGGTGACAAGAGCGTAGGTTGAGGAATACTTTACAGTCCATGTACGTCAGAAGAGAGAGAATGATGATAAAACTTATCGCCGATCTGAAGGATAACTAAGCATATGCGTCACCATGTGCAGCCATAAGAAGTGATATCCTTCCAAAAGGTGGCTGCAGAGAACTTTCCTCCTGCAGGAATGACGACTCTTGCCCCCGAGTGTAAGGAGGACAAGAGCCCTGCCATCAGTCCATGCACATGGAAGAGAGGCATTACCTGTAACAAGGAAGTTCATATGAGATCAAGAGCTAAAATTATCTTCTACGACCACCGAGCAGAACGTGACTCGGCCTCGGTAACACAGCCTTGGGCAAAGACACGAAACAGTGACAGAGATACGAACAAATGGGAGATGAAGGGATGTGATGGATAGAGAGAACGGTGAAAGAGACATAGGTAAGTGACAAGGTGAGAATTGCGAAATTGGCAGCTGAGAACGCTGCCTACCAGCAGCGTGCAGTCAGTAGATGTTAGCTCGTAGGTCCTGCGGATATTCTTGATAGAAGTGCTAAGGTTTTTATGAGTCAGAGGGACGCCCTTGGGTCGACTTGTGGTTCCACTCGTATGCAGAAACAGGCATACGTCTTCCTCCTGCGCTTCTTCTGCCGCCATCACGGCTTCTTTCACTCTTCTACCTCCTGAGGGCAGGTCCATTTATTTAGTAGACAAGAGATGGTCACGCGGCATATAAAAGCTTGAATGAACAAAAGAAAAGAGGGCTACGAAGTAGCTTGAGAGGCTTCAAATGGGCGTGGTAGTACACCTGATCGCGGGGACCGGACACGCATACAAAGGCAGGGTAGAAGGAGACTCTGCCGAGTCAGCACTCCGTAACCTTGGAAAGAAGAAGAAGAAGGATTCTCGAGGAGAGACAAGAGAAGAGCAACTTCTACGTATGGAAGATTAGGAGGGAGGGGGAGAGAGAGAAAGAATGAGCGAGAGAGAGAGAGAGAGAGAGAGAGAGAAGGAGACGAGGCTAGAAGTAAGGTAGGAAAAAGGGGCTAGAACAGAACAGAGAGGAAAGATAAGGAACGCCCCAGAATTAGAGAAAGGATATGGAGAGTTCCTACCTGTATCAAGGACAACTCCGCGCTCTGTTTCTCCAACAAGGAAAACCGGGATGTTTAGCCGTGAAGCCGCCTTATAAATGTGGGAGGTCTCAGGCAAATCTGCAGGCACAAGCACTACAGCCGCTCCTGCGTCCTCGACGTAGAAAGCAAATTCCTCCTCAGTGTAGGCTGAATTTAGAGGAGCAGCGACAGCCCTAGCCCAGGTAGTTCCTAGAAAAGCGACGACGTATGGAATGGAGTTCGGCAGCACAATAGAGACCACATCACCGGTGCCAATGCCTGCAGATCGAAGATTTTTGCAGAAATCTCCGACCTCTTCATGAAGCTTAGAGTAGGAAACATCGCGACCGCTGCTCTGTGAGAGGGCAATGCGGTCGCTGAAGGCGGTGACATCTGGGATGTGGGCCAAGGTGTGGATGGGCCTTTCGACAAACATGATTCTTATTGAAATTGTTCTGTCACTCTTAACTCCTCTTCCACCTCACCGTCTAGGAGTTTTCAGGACCGCCGCTCTCTGTGAGAACGACTCTCTTTGAGCTAGATGGGACTGCGATCAGGAGCCGGACTAAGTGCTGCCCTCGAGAGAACAAAAGGAAGGTGGAAATGAGTCTTAGAGAGTCTCCAAGGTGCCACTGCGAGGCACAGGTATGGAACTGTCGTTCAGGAGACGATATGCGCCGGCATCATGAGGAGCAAGGGACAATGGGACAGAACAGACGGCGCGGAAGAGTGCGCCAGAGCGATGCGAAGTAGGTGAGGAGATTGGCCAAAGGTTGTCAGATCCTTTGTTCGATAAAGATCCTGATAGGCGTTAGCGGTCCGTAGAGCTGTTTCACAACCTGTCCGTGATTGCTCAGCTACCATGTGTGTCAGAGGAGAGAAGAATGGTCACTGTCATGTCCTTTCCTTCCTTCCTTGATCGTCATCATCTTCGTTCTGTCTGCGTCGGTCCTGAGGCTGCTGCTGCTGCTGCTTTCCCGTCGTCCGTCTGCCCTCGCTCGTCCTCGAGTTTCTTCTTGGCAGTTCGTCTCTGTCATTGGACCTTTCCACTTTCTTTCGCCTACGATACTCCTCCATATAACGGCGTTGGGTTTCTTCTAATTCTAGAGCTTCATTGCTGCTGTTCTCCGTATCTGCTTCTTCTACCTTCTTTCTACACGCGAAGAAAAGGAAGGACGTTCTATCGTTTCTTCTGCACTGACCATTGATAAGTGGATTCTTCGATTATACCCTGCTTCTGAACCATCTTCTTGTTCATATCTCCTTCCCCCTTCCACCGCTTTATTCTTTCCCCACATAGCAAACTCTAGAGTTGTACTCATGTCATCGTGTGTCCTTCTCCTTGACTACGATAAATATGGTGAGAAGAGGCAACACCGATGTATTATATTAGCATGTCATCAGCTGGATGCGCAGCGCAAAAGGTCACCGGCGCCATGCATGATAGCATTGGCGTCGACAGGCTCCCTTTATGTAAGCGGCGTCGGAACAAACCATAATAAGATGTGGCAGCTAAAAATAAAGTTCGCAGCGACAGATAATATAATAGTAGATAGAGACGAGAGTTAGATTTCGGCAGTCTGCGGCCTTCGTAGTGGGCGAAACTGGTAAGCGGAGGCAGTCCTCTTTGACTATAGCGAATCACCATGAGGGAGGGTGGAGAATGTGGAACCATGGCGTATGGCGAGGCATAATGTTCCTACGCTTGATAGGACCCAGCGAGTGGGCATATACCACTCTTGTCGACCATCTCACCCTTCTTTGGGTGTGTGCTGAAGGAGAGATGGCTTCTCAAAAAGTGATAACCGTGCCGCCCCGATGAAGAAACTAGCTCCTAGCTCCTGCAGTTGTCCCTTGACGGTAGTAGGGCAATCCTCATCAAGGTCGCCGAAAGAAAACCCAGACATCAGTCCTCACCAGAGCTCAAGAAAGATCAGATGTAAGGAGATCTTCTCCGTCAGGATATCTTCCTCATGCTCTCCATGACGCAGAAGTTTGCCATCCATTGCTTACCATGAGAGAGTGCATCCTGTAGACGCTGTACCTATCCCCACTGAACGAAGGACAATGACAGCACATCTTCTCCAAGCTCCTCCCACAAGGCAGCCCAACCACTAGCAGTCGTATTGGCCAACGGTGAGTTCCATGCGGTTCTTTTTAGTTAGGAGGGCCTTGCCTGCATCCTAGGTACACGGAGCGCTCGATGGTCGTAGTAGCCATTTACCATAATCAAAGGCTTAATGGAGCTTCCTAGTAAGGAAGACTTGTCATCAAGATGTACCCGGTCCGGAGAATTTTTCTTGGTGGTGCTGCGTCTCCACCACCGAGAGGGCTTAACGCGGTGCTTAAACTGGGCCAAGAAACTTTCCATGGCCATGTCACTGAGGGAATCCTGAGGATGATATAAAGCAAACCTAACAATGGGCTGAAGTGAAGAAGCTGGATGCTGAGGGTTAAGTTGAGCGCTGCGCGTCTGTTTAGCTTATGATTAGATCTATCAGTCCTCTCCTTCTTGACTATCTTTTGCCAAATGCCCTTCTGTCCGTTCGCTGAGCCCTACCACTTCTCAAGAGTAAAAGCTCCAGGCCAAGAACTGCTACTACCACCTTCAGATCTTCCCACCCAATGAGAGGGCCTGATGCCAATGTGTCCAGTGGCTAGCAGGAAGGTCAACAAGAGTCAAGCGCAGCAGAAGCGCGAACAAAGATGCGTAGAACAGCGGGCGAAACGGACGAGTGCATAGTTGTGATGCCGATCTCCCAAGTGTACCTAAGGAAAGGACAGAGTCTGGGTGCTGTGGCTGCGGGGAGGAATCAGGTGAGCCCGCACCAACGAAAAAAGACAGAGAATCGCTGCTATGTGCTGAAAGAAAGGGGAGACAAGTGAAAGAAAAATGAAGATCAGGGAGAGAGAAGAGCAAGAGAGAGCCCCTCCTTGAACTACACTGGCCTCTTGTTTCCAGGCACAAAGCTGTAGGTGAAACGACTTTAGCAAGCGCGGGAGGATCGGTACTGACCACCTTTTCTTGGCAGTTCTGTCAGAAGGCCCGGCCAGCCCAGCCGGATCTTGCTTCTTCAGCACTGGTCACCACTTAGCTTTTGTCCACTTTGGCTCTTTCTCTGTCTTTTCTCTCCCACTCTGTCTCATCTCTTGCATTCCACCTTCCAAGTCCAGCAATGTTTGGCACGGACACACAGTCAGTAGTGTCGCCTTACACCATCAGCGCTCTTATTTACAACCTTTTCTCTTAGAGGTAGTTCTATAGCTCTAAAGCCTATACACCTCCTCTTCGTTGGCTTTTGAACTGCAAGAGCGGAAGTCCGAGGTTGGGTGTGATTGCATCAGACGGTGCAGTTCCCCATCTGTAGTGCTGGGGCAAAGGGAGGAGCAGAACTCAGTGACAGTGAGTGAGGGGCAAGAGACAGTGCCGTTACTTCTGTTCTATCAGGGAAGCTTGGCCTTTGGGGTCCTTTGTCCTCTGTCACTAGAGTCTGTTTCGCTTACATCCTCTCTTTGTCTCAAGTCAGAGAGTTGCTCTTCATCATTGCTTTCTCCCATCTACAAATGATAAGCAGATAATATCTCTTGTTGCCCTTAACCAGTATCTCCTCCTCTTTCTGTCTTTCATCGCTATCTTTACCCTTCATCCTTTGATCCTCTGTCTTTCTATTCATGTTATGTACCTGTTTTCCCTTTTCCTCCATCATTCATCATCCATTGCTATAAAGCAGTCATTGTGGGGTCACATGGCACTCTTATCTGCTTATCTGTATGGTTATGTATGGCTTTGTGGCAGCCACAGTTACAGCCTGTCGTCCAAAAGGAG
>FLMG01004041.1:0-11652 GCA_900088475.1 Hyphochytrium catenoides
AGAGGGAACCTCCGGCTTACTTCCAGCGATCTCGTCAATCTCAGCCATGATCTCAGGCGTTAGCTTTGGCACGAAATCCAATGCCTTGATATTCTCATCCAGCTGTGGGATCTTGGTTGCTCCCAGAATGACAGTGGAGACATTCTTGTTTGCCACGCACCAGGCAACAGCAAGCTGAGCTAAGCTGCACCCAATCTTATCGGCCACACCCTTCAAACGATCAGTGGTCTCCAGTCTCTTAGGATCCTTGAGCACAATGTCCTTTAACCACTTGTAGTCTGGAAGGTCTAAACGTGAGCCCTCAGGAATGTTGCTGCCACTGTACTTGCCAGTTAAGACGCCAGACGCAAGAGGACTCCAGATGGTCAGTCCGTACTTATAGTCCTGAATCGGTTCTCAGATGAGCATGAGTCTTCAACGATCGTCGCCGATCAATAGATACTAACCTGGTAAAGTGGAAGGTACTCATACTCGACTCTCTTGCGCTCAAATATGTTATATTGCGGCTGATCCATGACCTGAGAAAAGGAAATAGCGATATGCGGCGGACAGATCAGTAAAGAGTTCTATCCTTCTAGGACCAAGAGAATCATCCATGATAAACAAGCTTGGTAAAGAGCCAATCACTTTTCTTGCAAGGGAAGAACCGATCGAAACTTACAGGACGGATAAGGTTCAGCTTGTCAGCTATTCTGCAGGCCTCACTAATCTGTTGGGCACTCCACTCGCTCGTGCCCCAATAAAAAGCGAAGCCCTTTTCAATGACGTAGTTCATAGCCCGAACAGTCTCCTCAATAGGTGTTTCTGCGTCAGGCCGGTGGCAGAAGATAAGGTCTACATAGTCCAGGCCCATTCGCCTGAGGGACGCCTTGGTGCCTTCAATAATATGCTTTCTGCTGAGGCCAGCGCCATTGGGCCCGCCCAATGGACCCCAGAAAATTTTGGTGCTGAGAACCTTCAAGAGGTGCGGTCAGTTAAAAGCGGCAACTATTGTGTCTTAACATATGCGCCTCGGCTTACCAGGTCTTCTCTGTGCCACTCCTTCCGTTCGATGCCCATCTTAACTACCTTTCCCATAATCTCCTCTGACTGACCCTTCGCGTAGGCTTCAGCATTGTCGAAGAAGTTAATCCCAGCTTTGTAGGCATGGAGCATAAGCTCGTAGGCCTGCAGAAGTAAGCCATGCAAAAGCACTTGAGACGATCTAAACACGGACAGAACTGACCAATGATGCAGTCCACATTACCTTTTCAACATCAACTTGCGTGCCGAAGGTTACCCAGCTGCCGAACGACAGCTCAGAGACGAGAAGTCCACTGTTACCAAGGTGCCTGTACTTCATGTTGGCGGTGAAATATAACGGAGATACGCCAGCTAGCAATGCTACGGAGGAGAATTCAACTGTCGCCTTTGGCTGAAGATTGGAAACTGTTGTTCCACGTCAGGATCTTCCTTCTTTATATAGAGGGTGAGGGTACGGCATCATTGAGGAACATCAAGGAAGGAATGATGCGAAACCTGTTGATAACCTCTTTCGAGATGACGTAGTAAGATGCGAATCTTGGAGCAGAAGCAACTTGTTCACCTCCGTATCTCGTAGTAATAGTAGCGCCTTACGTCTTCCTGGTTGCACACGATGCTTGAAATAAACGCCAAGCAGATCAGAAGCAGGAAGGGAAGATCTAACACTACCGGGGGAACTCTGGATACTTTGCCAAGTAAATGGTGTCTTGCTCTTGCTTCCTTACTTCATCCCCTCGAAAGTGCTTCTTTCGAAGTGAACGTTGCCAGTGTAGCAGGAGTGCAAGCACCGCTGCCCTGGCGATCTTCGCCTGGCGGGAAGGGCTGAGCCGAAGGGGTGCATAGCATAATCAACTCGGTCCTCTGGTGGGACCAGCTGCATCTTATTGACTTCCCGTCGGTCACTTTCCTTGGTGAGGTGTTCAGTGCCATTTGCAATGCAGGTGTAAAGGCCATTACCGTCAGCCGACAATTCATCATAATCAAACGGGAGCCCATGGCGACAACCCACATGGAAGGAGAAAGATAGAGAGGAGGATAGCGAGAGTATGTGAGTAACTAGGTGCCTTGAGCTCAGGTGCAACTCTTCCCATAGGTGTATGTATGGCTCTTACGGTCAACTCCTTGAGCGCTACGTGACAATAAATTCTCGTTAGTATGGCCCAGCGTTTCCTACGATTGGCGTATGGACCTGCCTGGGTCCTCCTGTCTGGCAATATGGCGCTGTTCAGCGTATGGACCTGCCTTGACCCTTGTGTTTGACAGGTAGCACCCTGACCCTCTTGATTGGGATATGGATCTGCTTTGATCCTCCGCCGCAGTTGGTACTTTGATCACGACGGGCTTATGCATTTGGCAAAGGCAGAAAAAGCTGAATCGACGCTGCTAGTTGCCTGAGGATGATCAAGGTAGATTTTTCATCAATGATGCGGATCGATCTCTGTCTGCTTTGCCGGTGAGCTGCGTTGCTTCAGGAGACACTCATTCTTGTTGGCTGGCGGCCGCCGCAGGCAGAAGGAAGAAATAAACTTGCCCATATCGTTATTATTAGGGCTTCGTTATCTCAGGGCTGCTATTCTTGATAATATGAGCTAGGAAATTCTGCATCTTTGCAAAATCATCCTCGGCCCAATTTAGCCCAGAGCATTTCCCGTTCCACAGCATTTTAGATAATCTCGATTCAATTCTCGGCACGAGCATGAAAAGGCCTTGAACCAGATAAACAGAGAAAAGAGAAGTGGGCTTTTAGTTAGTTATTCCATCCATCTATCTGTCTGGTGTCTGGTGTGTCCATGCTTGTCCAGCCTGTCGTAGAGCTTCCAACCTTACGAAGGCGTGACGGACCTCAGGCCATACAACAGATTTTTCCATTTACGGATCACCACCTTTGCCTGTTCAACTTGTCAGTTGGAGCATGTGGTTGAAGGTATTTACTGCCACTAGCCTGCTGCTTGGCGCTCTGTTTTATCTTGGGACAGCACAGCCGCATGTAAGGTCCTCCCACTGCTAACGGCTCTAAGCGGTCGATGCGGAGTGGCGACAAAGATGGCCACCACTGCAGACATCTTTCACGAGGTAAAGAATTGAAGGAGATACGAGAAGAGCTTTCATTACTAGGTGCCAAACTCCTGGAAGTCATGGCTACTCCGTAACTTCTAATTTTTGCGCACGAGAATAGTTTCAGCTATATCACGCTTCAAAAAGGGGAGCTCGAAAATCAATGCACTCCGCACCTCAATTTCCCCTCGGTACCAGCTCTCGTCGAGTAAGCAGCAGTTTGACGAGGTACAGGTGGAGCGAAGTCGTGAAATTTCAAGTTGGTGGTAGGTCGTCGCCAGCGCAGTAGGACAAGGGAAGCACTGCTAAGACACAACATGACAACAGTGGCCAAACGTGCGGAGGGCGACTGTCCCACAGTAATATTGAGAAAGTCTCACCAGAAACATAAGGCTACAAATCGTTTACGGCGTGGACTGAAAATGATCAAGCTGGTCAAGGTAAGCTGCACATAATTGACAGAATGTCGTCCAGGTTAGTCAACTGCAAGTCTCATAGAGTATGAACAGCGACGCCTTAAATGGTTGAAGGGAGGGTCTCCACCTGCCATGAAAGAACCGTCCTTCGGCAAATCCAGTTCAGCACGCTAGTAACTATGTCATAAGAGTTCTTGCCGATCTGAAGGACGGGTCCTCTATTATGGCTGACGTTAGTACTTGTTCTCAACTAAGCCACCCTCGGCACGCTTCTTCGCAAGTCTATCACGAGCTTCCTCTTCCAACCGTCGAATATCTGCCATCGTCAGCCCGTACCACTCATCCGTCAAAGTGTAGCACTGAGTCAATTGCAAAGCAAGACGTTAGTCAATGTGTTCTCATGTTGCGTGGACTACTGGCCTACCTGTCTGAGAGTGTTTAAAAATAGCTTTCGCTGTGCATCAAGGATCATGCTCTCAACCTGAACATTAACCGTTAGACGAAGCGAAGAGGGCCATGGTGCGGGGGTCATGAAGACTCACCTTCCCACTTATTGGCCAGTATTCAAATTTTGCTCGCACCACCTGCGCGGAGAAAGGAATCTCAACTATGGAAGTGGCAACGCAACCATCAAAGCTGTGCAGATACCTTGTAGCAAGTCATGACAGGTTCCAAGGTTTCGATCCAGTTGCCCGTCAGCGGGCCTCTGCCAGTCTTTGCTGAATGGTACTGCCGTTCCCAAAGACTTAGCAGGTGAAAAGGGCTTGGAAGGTGAAATGGAGGCACTTCTGAGTTACCTTGCCTGGGTCCTCTGAGGCCTTGTAAAGCTTGTCCGGAACAGGCTTCGCGATATCCAGTCTATAAAGGGAAGGAGGGTGGACCTAGTGACCATCATTGCCTTCTTTCTTTCGCGAGCAATTTCACTTACATCTCGACTCTCCTCTTCTTCAGCTCCGACGCGTCCATATTTAGCACATTCTCTGTTCATAACCGGTAAGATGCAGCAGTCGAGTGTCCAATAATTCTACCGCTTACCATTGTCGGCACGATCTGATAAGTGCACAGATTCAATGCATATGTGAAACTTATCCTTGGAAAGGTATCCTGCAGCCGTCCCCAATATGTTAGACCATTCTCTTCTGCCTTTCCATGGAGCAAACCCATGTACCATTCGTGATCACTGTGACACAATGTGGGTACGCGTTCCAAGCCTCCTCTATGAGGACAGTGCTATCTCTTGGGACGATTGATGTGACCAAGCTCGGAAGCTTGCTCGCGATAAAGTAGTACTTTAGAGTGTATTGTCCTGCAGTTTTGGGAACTTCCCAACCTGTGATTGCAGAGCGGCCAAGCTGGGGGAAAAATCAGCAAGGAGGAGCAACAGCTGTAGATGGAAAGCTTTAACCTTTACCTTGCCATCTCTGTTGTCATAAGGCTCATTTTTTACGATCTCGACGCCCTCGCCACCCCCTGTCTCTTGCTCGCTTGCTTTCATGACCATAAATAACTGCAGAGAAAAGCCCAAGAGGGGGGATTCTTGTTAGATGTCTTTGAATTGGCCCAATAGATCTTACGGCACCTGAGCTACTTGGAATTCCTCGACGGACATATTGAGAGGTATCCGAAACTCATGTATGATTGTCATTTTGTCCCTGCTTCAGTAATCAGGACTGATCCTACTATCTACAATGTCCGACTATCGTGGAGACTGCTTAGGTAGCTGATGTAGGTGGCGGCACCTTACATGCCCTGAGCAATCCCAGATCGCGATTTTCAATCCTGATGGCTAGCACACTTTGCGTGCTTCTCACTTGGGAGTGACGATTGCAGATGAAGCCAGGATGAGCCGGATGGGCCTATGGATATAGATAGGGTTTACAATGTAGGTACCGAACGGTAAGTTCCTCAGACCTCAAAGGCACATCTTGTCTCAGCACTCGTCGAATGCGACTGCAAGAAGTTTCCAGTTCTCAATAGTGTCAGTGCTTGTCGTTCCCACTGGGAAACAGCCATACATAATGTGAGAGCAGGATAACACTCCAGCAACAACATGATGTACAAGAGCCTTGCCTTGTTGACAGCAAGCACTAAAGGGTGTCGTTGTGTGTAGATGTACACAGTACAGACCATGGCAGTATCGAAGGCCGCTACCGGCTCTCATTTACCCTTCCCCACCCAGACTAGTCCTTGATTCATTATCTAGTTATCACTCCGGGGGTGGGTATGTCCAAAAACCTCTGAACAATGGCGTCTGCGTCTACTCTAAAGCTGGTAAAGGCCGTCATTGACGTCACTGTCTGTGTGTGTTTGACACCAGAAGTGGGCAGCCTCAGACGCGCCACAGCAGGGCGGGTTGGGTGTTTTACTCTACAGAGAGGGGAGGGGAGGGGTGTGATGAGGGTGGGAGGAGGGAGGTACAGGGCATCATCAGGGTCATGCAGGGAGTGCACTTGGTAAGTGATGATGATGGCACGGGTCCGCTGCTGCTGTAAGCTGCGCTTGCTGTTTGTGGGCTGATGAGCTGATAAACTGATGAGCGCGCTGGATAGTTCTACTGAGAGAGGAAACGGTCACATAAATACATGCGCGCATCTCATCGGCAAAGCTGCAACGAGCGCTCGGGCCTTTCTTCATTCATCCCGCGTGATCGTGGTGACTTCTCCTCACTAGTTCTCAAGGCCACAGCACTCTACGGGACATTCTGATCCTAATATAGTAACGTGCATTCGAAGGGTCAATGAGGGGCTGCGGGCAACCGATCTAGCTGAGTGCGGAGGACTACAGCTGGTGCCGCTTGACGTTTTTGAATGAGGTGGCGCTGAGCTTCAGTGAGGCGGAGAAGGACTTGGCTCTACTTTGCCCAATAAGAATAAAGCCGATCAGAGAAAGGGCAAGCTGAGCCCTTGTTTTGCTAAGAAGAAGCAACGAAATAACAAAGATGGGCAACAGGCAGGGGAAGCCTGCCAGTAGGAAGGCAAAGGAGAGGAATGCCCGGGAGGAAGCGTTAGCAGGGCAGCAAAGAGGCCAGGCTCCGCCACGCCCTGCCCCTTCAAGGAGTCCACACCAGCATCCATCGTCGTCATCAGGTTCCTCGATGTCATCTCAGAACGCTAGTAGCGACCCACCCCCTCCTCCTGCAGGGCGACCGAAGAAGGCACCCGCAATGGAACCCATTCTCTGTACGCGCTGAAAGCTTTAGTCTAAGAATGATTGGCTCTTCTGCTCACTGCCACTTTACCCCTCACCTCTTCCATTTTTAGCTGACGATGAGTCGGACCTTCCCGCTTTCACAGAGCAACTTGATGTCCGGGATGCCCCTAACGCGCAGAAGAAGGTGAGCATATGGCTCTTATTCTTTGTACTGCAGGCGGCTCAGCACTGACCTTACCCTTTCTATTAACGGATCTTAGATCAGCATAAATGACTTTCAACTGCTCAAGGTGCTGGGTAAAGGTAGCTTTGGCAAGGTACGCAAGAAACATAAGAAGCACAGGAAGAGAGAGCACGTAGTAATGTTGATCATTCTTCCTCATCTAATGGAACTCCATGCCTGGTATCAGGTGATGCTGGTGAGAAAGAAGGACGATGGGGAAATCTACGCTATGAAAACGCTGCGGAAAGCGGCTCTTATCCGGAGAAACCAGCTGCTTCATACGCAGACAGAGCGGAACATCCTACAAAACATTCGCCATCCTTTTCTGGTCAACCTGCAGGTGACGGTCCCCGCTACTCTTTACGTCTTCATCGTTTGCGTGATTGACGCTCACGTTCTTCACCCTCTCAGTACGCCTTCCAGACGCCGGATAAACTGTACATGGTGCTAGACTTCATGGGAGGAGGCGAGCTCTTCTTTTGGCTTAAGAAAGAGAGACGCTTCTCTCAAGCTAGGTGTGTTCGCTTCGCGTGTTGCCTTCTCCCTCCATTCTCCCTTTATTGCTCTTTACTCTGTTTCCCGCACCCTACGCTAACTTTGCACCGCAATAGGGCAAGGCTGTATGCTGCAGAAATCCTGTTAGCCCTGGAAGAGCTACACTCGCATGACATCATATACCGCGACCTTAAGCCTGAAAACATTTTGCTGGACTTTGACGGACATCTAAAGCTCACAGACTTTGGACTGAGCAAAGAGGCCGTGTCTGGGGCTGGTCCCAAAGGTAGCTTCCGTTGTAGAAAGTGAGGTCCATTCGTCAGCACTCAACCCCCTATCCTTTAAAGGAGGAACCAAGACATTTTGCGGGACGCCAGAATATCTGGCGCCGGAGATTTTGGAGAACAAGGTAGTGAACCCTCTTCCCTTCCTGGCATAAGAGCTATGTAAGGATCTGACCGTCAGTTGTGCCACGGGTAGGGACATGGCAAGGCGGTAGACTGGTGGTCCCTAGGAACGTTGCTATATGAGATGATGACAGGGCTGCCGCCGTTTTATGACCAGAACATGCAGCGAATGTATGACAAGATCCTCCACGCGCCGCTAAGGTACGAGCCGAGCTGATCGAGACTTTTTTCGGATTCTCTAGTAGATGAAACCTCAAGGGACTTATGCATCTTCTTCTTTCTCGCAGGTTTCCTACATATCTCTCTCCAGAGGCGAAGGATGTGTTAACGAAACTCTTACATCGAAAGATAGACGATAGGCTAGGCAGCGGCAAACGAGGAGGAGGAGACATCAAGGTTATCCTAGTTGGCATTTTTCTTCTGGGTACCTTAATGACCTCACCCTCCTTCTTTCACTTCCCCTCATGACTTGATATAGAGCCACGACTTCTTTAGGGTTCTCGACTTCACGAAAGTGTATAAAAAAGAATATGAGCCAGATTTTAAGCCGCCACAGGGCAATGGTAAGCAGCAGACACATTATCCGGTTCTAGATCTCTTCTGGTTGATGTCACACCTAATGGTCATGATGTGTCGTAGGTCTTCTCGATGTACGGAACTTTGATAAAGAGTTTACTTCAGAGCGGCCGGAAGACTCTGTCGTCACTGGGCAGCTAACTGCTACACAGAAAGCCAAGGCAGAGTTCAAAGGCTTCACATTTGATGCGACTAATCTCCCGGACAGAAGTTAGCCGTGAAGCCTAGCCTACATGCGGAGAACATAGAGGCGGCGGATGTATCTAGGCAAGCACAATTATGTTATTAAATATTAGGTCAACTTCTTTTGACCCAGATCTCCAGCAAGCCGTCTATAGCCTCTGAGTGCTGACTCTGTTAGTTACGACCATGTGATTGCCGTCAATGTGTGTCGGCTTCTCTTTAGACGATTGCGCCTGAGTCCCAGACGAGCCGCCATTGAAGTTAACTCTACCGTTGACTACAAAGAGAGGGTTAGCCGAGCTCAGCACTGCTTCATTCACAGAGACGCCATCCAGATATTGCTTTAACAGCGATTGGAGCTGCTGGTTTTCTTGCGTCAGCCTATCCTTTTCTCTCTGCATTGCCAGCTGATCCAATAGTGCCTATGCAGAAATCCAAGGGATTTGGTGTTAGCTATAATGAACACGACGAGAGTAGCCTCCCATTGTACCTTGTTATGACGCTTCCAGAATCGGTCCAGGTAGTGCAGCATTTGCACTGGCTCTCCGGACTCTGTTACCCCTCGGGCCCGAAGCTCTTCACTCTTTTTATCGCTAGGCAGATGATCCTCTGTAGGCCCACGCAGCAGGAGATTGTGTGACTGTTGCTCCATGTCGTTGTCCAGTTTGCTCTCATCCTCAGCGGTGGATTCAAGAAAGGGTAGAACCTTCTCTCTCTCTGTCTCTTTCGCACGAGCTAGCTCTGCCATCTTTAGTATTCGCTCGGCCAATTCGACCTATAAATGTGTAAGCTTAGCCCAACCATTGAGATAACACCACGCGCAAACTTTTGCAGGGCCATCCATTGCCGCATAGGGAAGTACCTTGTCTTTCAGTGCTGCTTTGGTCTTTTGAGCAGAGATAGCCAGGTCTGTCAGACGCTTTTGTTGGTCCTCTCTGTACTTGTTCATGCTGTTTTTCAGATGATGATAGTGCCCAGCAATCACCTGCCCCAGAGTCGAACATGTTAGATGAAACTGGCTTCGACGGATCTGAGGAGAGGAGATGTATAGGACCAACCTCCTTCTCTTCGACTAGGGCTTGGTTGCGTTGAGCACTTTCCTTGGTGTTCTGGCTGAGTTTGGTTCTCCAGTGGTTGATACTGGCTTGCAGTCTCTCAATCTTCCGCACCTTGATCTCAATCTCTTTAGATAGCTCCTAAGGATCGGGGGATATACCCGTGAGCTCCTTGGTCGGGCATGTTCACCACACACGGTTTGTAAGGCCCACGCCGGTTTCGCTTACCTGGTCTTTAGCAGTGAGATATTTAAAGTCCTGCGTCCGTTGGTCTGTCTTCTGCAGGTAGCTAAGATGCTCAGCCTCAAACTTCTGCTCCAGTTCCTCTATGGCGCTGGTAGGCAACAGTTAAGAACACGATAGAGACCACACAGTCGGTAAGATATGCGGTTCTATCAGCATTATCCTTATCAGCGCGGGTGCCGAACCTGTCGAGGGTTATCCGGAGTACGTTGATATCGTCTAAGTTCTTGTTCTTAATTTCCTCAGTGATCTGCTCGTGTTCCTGGAGAGCCTCGTTTTCCCTCTCTTTCTCTTCTTGTTCAATGGCCTCCAGAATGCCTGTTAAGCGATTGATATCCCAGGTGTGCTGAGGGGGGAAGGGGATCAGAGTTACGTTAGCTTCATTGCAGAGAATTAGAAACGCTGCGACCTAGTTGCACGGTACTTTAATAGGAGTTTTAGACGTCGGTCGTGTCAATGGAGAGGGAATGAAAGACAGCGGCGGGAGGAACACGTCACCTGCTTGATGATCTGCTCTTTCTCTGCGTAGAACTCTTCTTCTAAAACACGAAGCTCTTTGTGGAACTCTGACTCGATGCCCTTGATCCGCTCAGTCTGCAGTCGGAGAAGGCTATCCATGTTCTGGAGGTGGCTACGAAGGGCGATCTGGTATTGTTCCTGGAAAGAGAGCCAAGGCACGTCAGGACGCCTTCTCCGCTTCTATTTCACCTGGGACTCCTTCTTTCTCACTACTCTCTCTCTCTCTTTCTCTGTGTCGCTCTCTTCCTCCGGTCTCTCACTCATGTCATTATTTGTATCTGTGCACTTCCCTCTCGCTATTTGGTTGCCTGCTCACTGTCTTCCGCTCCCGGTTTCCTTCGACAATCTATTCCACTGACCTCTGCCTCCGTCAGATCCCGGTCAAGCATCTGAATAATTGCGTCCTTCCTATCTGCATCACGCTCGTGGTTTTGACTGAGGATCTG
Organism: Hyphochytrium catenoides; assembly: GCA_900088475.1. Classification (NCBI taxonomy): domain Eukaryota; class Hyphochytriomycetes; order Hyphochytriales; family Hyphochytriaceae; genus Hyphochytrium; species Hyphochytrium catenoides. The sequence goes on from FLMG01004041.1 coordinate 10,792, forward strand.
CCCGTCATTTTCAAAAGGTAGCCAGGGCCGTAGCGTTACTATCTGTCTGTCCGACAAAAGAAGTTGTCGAAATAAAAAGAAGAGAGTACCTCGATGTCCTTCTTTAAGGTCTCGACTTTTGCTTGGCGCATGACTCTGCGCCACTGGTTCTGAATCTTCATCATGTTTATGCGGCTGTTGCGCTGCTCACTCTGCATATATTCCCGCAGACGCTCCCTCTCGACCATCGCCAACCGGCGCTTCTGGTCTGCTTCTTCCTGGAGACGGATCTTCTCCTAGAGGCCGAGGACAAAGGAGAGAGAGTGCGGGGAGAAAGAGACCAAAGATGGACACGTAGTCGAGCGTCAGAACGGCGTCATGGCCTAAAGAAGAGAGAGTAGCAGCCAACTCACTTGCAATAAGAGCTCCTCTGGACTGAGCTTCTGCTCTTGTCCCTTCCCCTTGCCCTTCTTCTTTTTGGCACCGCCCCTAAGACGAAGAGGTACCGCGATGGTAGATGAGAGGCTTTCTCGATCCACCAGGAGGGGCCTCTCAAGTAGTCGCTCATCCATCTCATCGCCGAGGTCAGCGGAGACCATATCACGCCGCTGTCGCTCACCTCTGCGTCCCTGCGCCATGGTTTCCTTGGTTTACAGATGAGATAGCAGGCAACCTTCAGCACAGACGTCAGGCCGGAGATAAAGAGACTCTGAGATGCACCGCGTGCCTCTAGATGCTTCCCCTATCCTTCTCGCTCCTTCCTCTCATTGTCCAGGCTTCACCTACTGCCGCAACGTTGGTCTTTCTCTCCGCATTTATATTCTCCCCCTGCTCTCTCTCTTTTCTCTATTCTACTCCTCTCCCAGTCACTCTCCTCCCCCC
>FLMG01004041.1:11679-33155 GCA_900088475.1 Hyphochytrium catenoides
TCTCTCTCCCCCCCTCTCGCTCTCTCTCTCTCTCTCTCTCTCTGTCTGTCTGTCTGTCTGTCTATCTGTCTGTCTGTCTCTCTCGCTCTCTCTCTCGCTCTCTCTCTCGCTCTCTCTATGCCGGGCCCTAAGCCTTGCTATCAGTCTCTGTCGGGTTTCCATATCATCTCTCCTGCCTTTGAAGATTGCTTGCTTTTCTTCCTAGTTCTCTCCCTCCAAGGCCGTTACTAGCCCCATCCAGAACTACCCCAGGATCATGCCCGAATTTAGGCCATCATGACGAAAGTAACTCAGGTTCTCTCTTTGTTCTGCGAATCTTCCTGCCTGCCTTCCCTTGCTTCTTCAACCTTCAAGGTCCTCAGCTCACCCGCTGCGGGCCAGCGTGCGAGCGACAGGGACATGAGCTGCAGATAGACAGACCATCCAGCACCACCAACAGCAAGCAAAGCAGCATCAGCACCATCACCACCAGTGGGAACACCTGCAGCGGCACCAACAGCAGCTAAACACCATCAGCAGCGCACCATCAGCTGCTCAAGGATAGCAGCGGCCAGCGGCGGTACCCTGAAAAAGAGCGGCTGCAGCGGTCTCTCTCTGTTCACTCCTCAGTGTTGAGGCACCTGAGTCCTGTAAGTGGGCCATCCTTTCTTGGTTCCTACTTTTGTTCTCTCACCCATGTGCGTGCGTGGTCCCCCATAAGCCAAAGCCTAACGCCAGCGCTACTTCATCCCTCGCATGTATGCATCCCATCTCTCCTTGACTGAAGAAGTAATGAAGGGGAGAAAGCTTTAAGCCCTGTCAGGGCCTCCATCAGCGGGAAGCAGCATTTTTTGTAGGACCCCAGAAGGCCTCCTTAACGACGATGGAGAAGCTTGAAGAGGACTCGAGCAAGCTCAAGAAGAAGCGCAAACAATTGAGCACTGCCACCCTACAGCGCTTGGATGGACTGATCGATGCTGTGTCACGCTTCAAGCGAGCAAAGCTGGGAGGTAAGGAGTCTATGATATGCATGCATCACCGATGCAGTTCCGACGAACCAACTCATGGCTTCTGTTACCTTCTTTCAGCAAACGCGCCATGGGGAACCACTACTGAGACCACAGAGCAACTCGAAAGCCTGTCTGCGGACACTCCCAGCGAGTTCAGCAACCTGATAAAGGGCTATAGGGCCAATGTCTCCAAGTTCACAAAGGCTACGGAGAAGGTCTCTATTGACTCCCTGTTCTCGGCTTCGGGAGTTCAATCGTCAGCACCTTACTCACGTTCTCTGCTTGTAGCTCCTGGCATCAGATGCAGATCGTGTCTTTCGAGGAGGCGGCCACTTGTCCAAGCCGGCCATCACCCAGTGGATTCTGCAGCATTTGACCCAAGAAGGATATTTTGAGACGGCACAAAGACTTGCTGCGGTGGGTTCCTCTTTAGCAAAATCCACGAGGCTCGCAGGCATGGCTGTGGACTGACACGTAGGTTCTAGGAGACGGGCCAAGAGCCCTCCAATGAACTAATGGAAGAGCTCCAGCACCTGTACCGGCTTATTGAAGATATTAGAGTCCGTAAGGATCTGCAACATGCTTTAAGGTAACCTATGTTCACTGTTGAAGATCCACGAGATCGCTGACTGGTCCTCTAGCTGGGCTCAAGGGCGAAGTAAAGAGCTCCAGCAAATTGGAAGTGATCTGGAATTTGCACTTCATCGGCTGGTGTTTCTTCAGATGGTCACGCGTGGACGGCCCGTGAAGGAAATCCTAGACTTTGCACAGAAGAGCCTGGGGAACTTCTCCGAAACTCACCTTCAAGGCACGAAAATACTATTACTACTTATTGCACAGAATCATGCTTCTAAATTAGCAACCCACAGATATCCAGAAGCTCTTGTGCTGCGTGCTGTTCGTTAACCGGCTTGGAAGCTCCCCGTACGCCTCGTACACGCAGGAACAGCTATGGGAGGATGCGGAACACCTTCTTCTACGAGATGGCTGCGCTCTACTGAGCCTTCCTTATCCTTCCGCTATCTCCTCTTGGTAAGAGCTTATCGGCAGACTTCTTTGGTAGCTGATGAGCGGTAGAGGCTAAGGATTCTATCTAGCCTAGAGGCAGGAACCCTGGCCCTGCCAAAAGTGACGAAGATGGTGAAAATCATGCCTCTAGAGCAGTGGAAAGCGCTGGATGAACTTCCGGTAAGAGTCTGACCGCAAGAGGTATCGACGTTTGCCCTCAATGCGGTTACTAAGTCAAGCGGTACTGTCACACACAGGTAGACGTCCCACTCCCTCAGCGCCTTCAGTTCCATAGCCTCTTCTCTTGTCCTGTCTCTAAGGAGCTCAGCACCCCAGCCAACCCTCCTGTGTTGCTCCGTTGTGGCCATGTCGTCTGTCGAAGCTGCGTCGATAGATTCTTGAAAAACTCCTCCAGGTGGGGTCTGATGATGAAGGGTAGGAGTGCCGTTTCTAGACATTGATCATTCCATGTTTGAACAGCTTCAAGTGTCCAACGTGCCCTGCAGAGCAAAGCGAGGAATATCTTCGCGAGATTTGTCTCTAGCTTCCCATCACTCGGGCTTCTCGTACTTGGCGTGAATCCAGACTCGGAAGCGCGGCTGCTGTTGCTGTCTGTTTATATACTGGCGCCTGATGTAGCGATTCTCGACCATTCGCAAGCCCGCTGCGGTACACAGATTATGGAAGTCGTCTGTGGAGTAATATGTGGACCAATGCATTTATCCGTGATAAGATGAGAAGTTATATGGAGGATGGAGTTAGTCATGAGATAGATCATCAGGACAGATGATGGGCTTGACGATCTACGAGCAAGGCTCACAAACGCACCAGTCGTGAAGTAGTACGCCCGAGTGCCGTCTTGTCTGACGTAGAAGTTATCCTCTAGCTTATGCCCAGGACTGAACCGCAGCTGGGCCTGGTCGTACCGCCCATAGTCTCGAAAGAGGAGTCTCGCACCTGGCTTCATTGCCTGGGGCACAGGAAGATAAGCAGTTTAAAAGGAAGGCAGTCGCAATGACGAAAAAGTTACGAGGGTCGTTTGATATAAGCTTTACCTGGGATAACTTTGTAAGTACGGACTGCATCCTGTTAGGGGCAATGGCCGAGAGACAGAAGAGAAGCAGGACAAGGTCAACCTTTTCCTTAACAACAGCGGAAGGCAGCGGGTCGGCGGTAATGTCGCAAACGAAGGCATGGCACCTGCCCTGACGATACAGCTCATGAGCCTGCAACGATAGAGATTCAACCCCTTCATCAGTTCACCATCATCCTTGAAAAGCAGCAAGGCCAGCAAAATCTATGAGCATTACCTTGACGAAGGATATGGCTTGTGGCGCAAAGTCTAAGGCAAAGACTGTCAAGTTGGGATTGTGTTCAAGCAAAGGAAAAGCGGCATTGCCGACTCCACATCCTACTTCGAGAAGCGTCTTGGCCTGCAGTTCGACGTGCCGATGAGCAGCAAATTGCTAGGTCAGGGAGCTACGGAATAGAAGCGAAGAAATAGCTAGAGCTACTTGCCTGCGAGGTCGGGTTCCCCTCGTGGTCTTTCGAGCAGTCTAGCTCAGGAAACTCCAAATGTAAATAGTGCCTAGCGCAGAAATAGGTCGGTCAGCTTGCCCTTCAGAGCAGGAGAAGACAAGACGCTAAGTAGTTCCACCTGTCTTTATAGAAGTTTGTTTTGTTTCGACGATAGAAGAGGTTCCACTGTTTGCTTGCCTCACGCTCTAGTTTCTCTGAAGGATGCAGTTAGTTCAACAGCAGTCCCCCTAAGCTTCAAGATGATCAGAGACTAATAACATCGTGCCGGAAGCTCTCATGTCGAAGAGGGACTAGAAGAATCGCGCGGAAGTGCTCACCTCGCCAGAACTTGTCAAGAGTCTTAGTATCCTTTTGCAGCAGGTCCTGGGCTGCCTTCTCCCGCTCTTCAGTCCAAGCATCCTCTATCCAATGGTCTTCCATTGCAGGAGTAATAAGCTCGACTTGAGACCGCTTCGCAACATCCAGGACGCGTAAGTTTCTTTCCTTCTGAAGCTTTGAGGGACCTGGGATCAAAGACTCAGGCGGCGGCGGAGGCGCGAGGCTTGTTGGGGCACTCGAAGGTCCTTGTTCAATACTAGGGTTGGGCCAGAATCGAGAAGATTCTAGCACGGACGTGGCCTGGGCATACCAAGGAAGCAGAACTGAGAACTCATCGAGAACAACAGAGGCGTTCTCCTGGTACAATCCGATCGGGACAGTCATGGCTGCGTAAGCCTGTCTTATAATACCTCAAGCGTTTAATGATCAGCCGTGTCACACTACTACCCACTTGAGCGCGTATGCGTTATCATAGCAGTCGGCACTTATAGCACCTGCATAGGAAGCTGACGTCGGGAGAATACTCTGGACTTGCCAGAAGATTATAAAGAGAGTTGAGCTGCTGCTCCTTGCGGCCAAGAGTCAATGTATTTGCTGAATAGCTCTGGTCGGATGATGCGAAGCTCAACAACACCCGCAGCCCCCACCACTGCCGATCTGCCATCATCCTCGCATCTTAGTTATCAACCATGCTGCCTTTAAAGTTATCACTGATTGCGGGTGGGGCACTGGGGCGGATGGGCATCAGAAGTGCATGAGCCATTTGGCCGTAGTTATACCTCACCACGGTGCTGGGTGGGTCGTCACAGAGTGGGTTAAGGAAGGGGAGGAGTCTGGCTCGGGTTTCTTCCTATCTTGGAAGGTGAAAGGGCTTGACACCTTGTGCCTGTCAGTGTAGGAGAGAGATGACTATCTTTCTATTATTGAGAGAGATACCGTACGAGCGAAGAAGAGACAGGAGACCCTACATGCGAAACAGAGGTTTACACAAGATGTGGCGAGAGCAACGTAAAAGACATAAGGCGCTACGCAGACAGAGCACAGAGATAGATATGAGCGGGTAACAGGTGTATGGGGTATTTTATACCTCCAGACTGGGCTGTGCTGTGCTGTGCTGTGTGCTTGTGCTGGGCTGAGTGATCGCAGTCATTGATGCGCAACGAAAGCTCTGCAGTGGTGCTTGACGCGCTCTTCTCTCTTGCAGCCTCTTGCGTTTCCAGGAGTCAGGATTCAGAACGCCTGCCTGAGACTCTTGCAGCACCTTCTCAGCTTGCCGATATCTTCTAATCGGCTTCACCTCTCGCACTTTTCAAAAGCAAGTCTTGGCGGCGCCCCTTAGGTGGGTCGGGCAATAGAGGAGCGTGGACCTTGTCTATACTTCTTTAGACTCCGAAGCTGGGGCTCCCGGATCCAGGACGCCAGGAAACGCAAATGACGATCAGCGTCAGGCAGCTTTACCGGCGGCGGCGTCAAATAGTCGTGCACCTCCAGCTCCCCCGTCTTCCACCTCCTCCAGCTCGCGAGGTGTTGTCTCGGGAGGGCCTCGTTCGGGCCAACCTGCTAGCGTAGCGTCTGTAACGAATGCGCTTGATAAAGCCAAGCTCGATGACTCCGATTGTAAGCGCTATCTCACTTGACTCTATCGCTTTGAGGACTAATGAATCAACATAACTTTGTTACTCTTAGCTGACGACGAAGGTGAGGCTGGTGGCCCTGCCTTCAGAGCTGAGATTGATGTCAGTACGGCTCTGAAGCACGACCCCAAAAAGAAGATATCTATCGAGGACTTCGATCTTCTCAAGGTGCTGGGCCAGGGAAGTTTCGGCAAGGTCATGCTAGTCAGGAAAAAGGACACACAAGAAGTGTTTGCCATGAAGATCTTGAAGAAATCTACTCTTCTAAAGCGTAACCAGCTGCTTCATACTAAGACTGAGCGGTATATCCTTCAGAACATCCGGCATCCTTTCATTGTAGCACTGCAGGTAAGTTCTTAAGTTTGTGGTGCAGCTGAAGGCTAGATCCCTACGCTAAGGCCGTATCTGTAGTATGCTTTTCAAACAGAGTCGAAGCTTTACATGGTTCTAGACTTTATGGGTGGCGGGGAGCTCTTCTTTTGGTTGAAGAAAGAGAGACGCTTCAAGCCAGACAGAGTGCGATTATGGTCCATGGAGATCTTGCTAGCGCTAGAAGATCTTCATAGGCGAGACATAATATACAGAGACCTGAAACCTGAGAACATCTTGGTAGGGCTTGATGGACACATCAAGCTAACTGACTTTGGTCTGGCCAAGGAAGCTGTGACAGGCATAGGCCCAGCAGGTACGCAGCCGAGATCGTGGGTAGAACACAAAGACTTCTCTCACCCGTTCTTTCCCGCCCTCTTTGATTGCCTTAGGTGGTACAAAAACTTTTGCTGGAACACCGGAATACCTGGCGCCGGAGATTCTCCTCAACAAGGGCCACGGTAAGGCCGTAGATTGGTGGTCCTTGGGCACACTCATGTATGAGATGCTCGCGGGTCTTCCGCCCTTCTACGACAAAAATGTACAACGGATGTATCAGAAGATTATGCATTCGGAACTTAAGTTCCCACCCTTTATGCCCCCAGAAGCTCAGGATTGCATTGGAAAGCTTCTGATTCGGCAGGTATGTAACCGTTTATGGTGAACCAAGGTTTAACATATTTAGCTGATGGAATGCTTGCTAAGGTGGAAGAGAGGCTGGGAAGCAAAGGTGGTGGCACTGAAATCCAGACCCATCCATTCTTTGCTGTGCTGGACGTCAACAAGGTTTTGGCAAGGTTAGTGACTTCGCGACCTCCTTTAGTTTCCTACGTCGCACTCAACTAGTCCTTAGGGAGTATGATCCTGGATGGAAGCCCCCGCAGGATGATGTCATTGGCAATTTTGATACAGAGTTTACTACGATGCATGTGATGGATACCCCTGTGACAAGCTCTATGAGCGTAACGGGACAGGAGAAAGTTGCGCAAGCCCTACAGAACTTCACATACGATGGTAGCTCCATTGCACCAAGAGATTAGCTAAGATGGACAGTCATCTATAACGCATGTGGAACTGATTGACCAGGGGTCATGATGGTGATCAGTCAACATAGTTCATGCAACTAGTATAAGTTGAAGTTAAATTTGCAACGGTTAAATCACACTGCCGAATTTGGTACGGCCTGACATCGAGGCTGCGGGGGCGCTCTTATAGGAAGATAAGGCCTGCTTGCCAATGGCGTGGTAACGCTTATATGAGCCAGGACCTGGGTCAGTTATGACGATGGGTAGTTAGGAGGGCGTGCGACGGAGACCTTCAGTTGAAGAAATAGTAGTCATTTACCGGGAACCTCGTCATGGCTCATCCTGGAGCCGATTGGTGCGTGATTCCGGCCGGCAACGCTGAAGGAATAGGCAGCTGGCGCACGGATTGAACGGGAAGCAAAGAGAGAGCTAGCAAGTAAGCACAGTCTGAAGTCAAGTTCGCGAAAAATGGTACGGCCCGAACCTGAGCTCTTCTTGGTAGAGATTGGCTGGGGACCCGTAGCAGTGACAGGTGTCTTATATTCTCCTGCAGATAAATACGAGCACACATCAGATTAAGAATATCCAACTTGAGGACCTCTCACATCTACCTGGGCCGACATCGCCAGCTGACTCTATCAAGAGAGGTGGCCTTGCACCCGTTCCGAAGGTTGCACAGCCTCCCGATGTCTGGGTCGTGTAACAGATTAGGAGAGTTCATACGGACTGCATGATCACACCATAGGGGCATTACCTCCTTTAATAAACCAACTGGCACTTCATAGTCACCCGGACCGGGGGTCTTGCAAGCTTCTTTGGCGGAACTCCATCTTTTCCCTAGAGGATATGCTGGTGCTCTTGACTCATTGGGATTGACTATCTTGCTGGTATATTGCCCTATATAAATGAGCACAGGGATCGTGTCTCAGACAAAGTTAGGCGTTAGGTCGTACTCGTGATGCTTGATCACCTGGGCCTGGAAGGTTACTCGCTGCCTTCAAGTTGGCAGTGGATCCAAATTTTTCTCTTCCCCTTACAGAAAAGGACGGTGCCGATTTCTTTGTGCTATCAACCGAGGCTCCTATCGTCGATGGAACCGGATACTGCCCTGGACCCTGAGGGTCAGACATGTCAGCCAATTAATCCGCTGAGAAGGGCCATGGTTTTCTCGAGACACATACCGGTACATCTCTCCCTCGAGGTTCCAGAGGTGGACGCGTGGATGTCCCAAAGCCTAGGGGACAGAGCGTGACGAGTTATTGGGGCACTATCAGCTTGAAGCTTAACCTCCAAGACAACTTACTAATGGATGGTGATGTCTTCTTGGTGGAGTCATGCTGCGGTCCCACTGAGCTCTTTATGTCATCAAACCCAATGTATGTGACCATTTTGGACTCAGCCTTAAGAGGGTCGGTGTCATTGTTATCCATCTTCCCGACGGCCCGAAGCTGGCCTTGGGTCTGCTCAAGGGTTCCGACTTTAAACTAGTGCTTTCAAGGACTGCAATAGGAGATTCTCTGCCCGCAAGAGAACCAAGACGGTTCGTTCTCTCTTCCTGGAGACTTTCGTGCACGAAAGCCTCCCTTCAGAGTTCCAAACGCCCTACTTTCTGATGTCTCACCTAGTTGAATCTGGTTCGCAACTCTGCGCTTCGTATTGCTCTTGAGCTCCCTAGCGCGGCGCGGAAGCTCTCAATCATTCTTCCCTACATCCACATCACTTTCATGCTGTCAATGCGAAGGCGGCCGCCTTCCTTCAGACCCGAGCGGTGGGAGAGAAGAGGAGGTGAAGAAGCCCACAGATGCAGATGACCTTCAATAAGGAGGTTAGCGGCTACTGATGCAGAACAATGTAACGCCAAAATGTGATAATCAAATTGAGGTAACTAGTTGTGAAAGCTCTGCTCCATCATCGACCATCAACTATCCGAAAGCTGGTTGAGCTTCTTCTGAGGGAAGGCTGAGGACTGAAGACTGAAGACTAGGAGAGTCAGAGCGATGACCATTTGAAGCTCTTCAATGTGACATTGGATTCAAATATAATAGGACCAACTTCTTACCGCTTCGTGTCCGTCAGCAGACGTCTGTATGAGACAGCGGAAGCAGTGCTCCGCCTTGGGCCGCTCTGCGGGCCACCGCTGTCGCCGAGGCAAGAGGGATATGCTGCTCCGGCCCTTTCGAAGGGGCCCAAAAGACCATGACTACGGGTGTGCATGGAGCCAATTTTGAACGTGTGGAACGCTATTTGTTTACCCCTAACTCTGATTATGAAGAAGCGGTTGAGGTGGTGATACGAGAGGTGAGCTACAGTCATCAAACCACTTCCATGCCGCACCCCTTTTCGCATTTTAAAGACAATTTCTCTTCCAGGACCTATCAGGAGATCAGTTTGGGCTCTTTGTATGGCCCAGCGGCCATGTCCTTGCACATTACATCTGGAGTCAGAAGAGTGCCTTTGCGGGAAAGACTGTCGTAGAGCTCGGTGCTGGTGCCGCTCTACCAAGCCTGCTGTGTGCCAAGCTAGGGTGCGAGGTGCAGTCGATAGGGCATTTGGGACCACTGGAAGTTCATTTTATTCAATCTTTCCGTTCTTCTGCAGGTAACCATTACTGACCAGCCTTCGGAACTTCTCTTGAGCAACATTCGAGCTTCAGTCCAACTGAACGCGCTTGATGAGTTCTGTTCCGTGGTACTAACTTCAAAAAACTCTGACGTGACGAGATTCTTAACAACACTAAGGCCATGCTTCTAACCGCAGCATCCTCTATCTTGGGGCTGGTTTACTGAGGACATCTTCACAATATGCTCCAAAGCGCCAGAAATCATACTGGCCTCGGACTGCTTTTATAATTCTGAAGGTGCAACAAAGATGTTGCCTATCTTGCTTTTGTTACTGATAGCATCTGACTGCACCGTCGCCGTTATAACAGACTTTGAGGATGTTATTGCAACGATATACTTTCTCTTGAATAATTCGACTGGCAAACGCGCCAAGTGCTACGTAACTTACCACGAAAGGAGGTGAGGTTTCTCCGCGGCAACAGCTCTTGAAACCAGGCACTAACATGAAAGCTTTTCCCCAAAAGCTCAAACCGGTCGATTGGTAGCTTACTGACAAAATGGCGACTAGATGCATTGGTGGTACCCCTCGAGGCATTCATCCCCGAGGAAGCTTTCCTCACTTCATTTCTGAGTATCTCCATGATGGAGCTTAGTCTAACATCCACAGCCGCAAAGGGATCACCAGGCGGTGTTACACATAAATATTAGATGAAGGCAAAGGCCCGGTTATTCCCCTTTCCTCAACCTATGCCTGGGAGCGTACAGGAGGAATAACGTGCCGCGAGCCCAGCGGATGCGGTCGCTTGTTTCTTCGGCGTCGCGATTGATCTCGGGTAGCCACCTTACTCTCTGGGCGAGCACCATCTGCAGCGGAAGTTGGATTAGACTGTGGGGTGGAAGTAGAAGACAGAGACTTGGCTTGCTCTTCCCATCGTTCCTTGACTTCCTTAGGAATAAGCCCACAAATTGGGTCGTAAACCAGCCAGTCGTCAGGCCTCGCGGCAGTAGCATTGGTACCACGTGTTCTGGCATGACTTGTCTCACTTAGTGACGGCTCTGATGCCGATCGAGAGGGGGCCTTCAGAGAAGGATTCGCGATGAACTGTCTCCTATTTGGTGACCTTTGGTTAAGCTGGGGTGACGAAGTTTGTTGTTGCAACTTCGTTCGTTGATGACAAACCGTACCGTCGACCGGCTCTAGATCAGGAACTTCCCCTTCAGCGCCTTCACTTTCCCTGTCCATTTAACAGCCATGATTAGCCCCGAACAATACGCCTCTCGACCTAGACTTGGACCTCTCACTTACCGAATTGTTCCGAATCCTGCGCTAAGTAGTAGGTCAGCCGCTGTCTCAAAGCCTAGGCCATCGAGAATGACTACTAGCCATCGCCTACCATACCAGCTAATAAGAAGCAAACCGGCCGTACTTGCGAAACCAGCTGGGTTACGCTGGAGCCATGTTGCCGGAACCATAATCACAGGGTGCTCTTGCAGAAGGGCATAAAGGTCTTTGCGGTCATTGGCATAGAGCTGTTGGGCAAGATCATAGCCGACCTTCATGAGCAGCAGTAGGACTGCCAGCTGAATCATGCCGGAGACAGTCATTATCTCCCAGGTTAATCCGTCAAATTGTATGTGGCCGAGGTGCGTGCTTCATTAACCTACGGCTGAATAACTGCAACGAGTCCTCGACACCCAATTAGGGATCCCACATTCCGTTTCGTTGGACTACTCCTTGTCCTTGTAACTATTCATGAGTGAGCTTATTTGTTGGTCGTTGTCATAGGGAGCAAACACAACGTGACGAGCCTCAAACAATCGGTGGTGCGCGAAACGATAGTGCTTATGTTGGGCGAAGGAAAGGAAGCGATCGGAGAAGACGAACCTGAGATGAAGATTTGGCGAATGAGCAGTGGAGAGTCAGAGCGCTGCTGATGTGTGAGTCGTGAGTTGAGTCTGACAAGGCCGACGGGCAGGCAGCAGAGCTGGAAACTGGAAGAGGACAGAGCAGACGAGCTTTATCACTGCAAAGCAGGAACGCAGCCTCAACAGCAGCAACAGACCTACCTCCACAGCACCCTCGGGCATAGCATATTTCAGGAATAGATGCAGTATATATGGTCGTATTAGGAAATGGCTATGTCTCCTATTCGAAACTACTCCTCTGTGGCTGCAAATTACCCCAAGTCGGACTTCCCAAGCACAGCTCCTACGGTGCCCGTGTCCGAGAAGAGGGTACCCTGCTTTCTTGGGGTTCTCATTCGTGTGTGTGTTTTACTGGTATACTTGTGCATATTTACTTATCAAAGTACATAGTCCTTTGTACTTATGGACTTGTACTTGGTCTGTGGATGAAGAGTGTAACCCGAACCGCCAGCGCCGACATGAGAACTCCGTCGGCATCATCGCCTTCTGGGGTGCTATGGCCTGTTATTGGTGATGGAGGGAGCGATGAGAGAGGAGGCGACGGCAGCTTCCAAGAGCGCAACGCGGAGCAAGCTCACACCGTGGCGGGCTCCGAGGGTCAGATGGCTTGCGGGACAGGTGCTGAATAGCGTGGAGAGGAAGGGATCATTGTACCTCAAAATGAGTCATCGAAGCCTCCTGGGTTCTGTTTGGCGCCCAATGGCAAGACGTCGGCTTGGCAGACAGCGCTTGATGAGTTCTTATCGATTCCTTGGTTCTGCTGCGAGTGGAAGGTTTGCTCCACCACCTCTAGCGCCAACTCGTAGAGTTGTCGTGACAGGTTAGCAGGAACATCAATTGAAAGTAGGTCGCTGTTTGTTTTACCCAGACCCCACCCTCGGTTTTGCTATTGTAGGTATGGGCCTTGTGTCGCCTTTAGGCATTGGTGTTCAGCGGTCATGGGAGCGGCTAATCAACGGCGACTGCGGGATTCAGGTAAAGAGAAAGTAAGACAATTTGCACCTGCTTCACCGCCCAATCTAAGTGATCTCGCCTATTAGGCTATCGAGAGCTTCGACTGCAGTTTTCTGCCGTCGCAGGTGGCAGCCCAGGTTCCGTGGGGGGATGCAGAAGGCTCGTTTCGCTTAGAAGACTGGGTTGATGCAAAGGATAAGCGCACCCAGGATGTCCGCTTCATAGCCTATGCCATCGCTGCGGGTCAGTTGCTTTAGCCCACGACTGATTTCCTTCCCTTAGGCGCTAAGGTTCCCGTTCATTCCCCTTACAGCTACGGAGGCACTCAAAGACGCTCGTTGGCATCCAAGGACAGAAGAGGAACAGATCAGAAGTGTACGTCTTGACGTAGTTGGGGCATTCAGCTCGTTCAACGGGCTGGCTCTCTGTCGAGTCTAACCTTCTGTCCATCAATAGGGGGTAGCAGTCGGTTCAGGAATGGGAAGCCTACAAGATATTGTGGACGTGGGTCGGCTGTTTGCAGAACCAAGGCAGGTAAGCAAAGCTGCACCAGTAACGTGAACATGAGGCTAACCCTGGCAATTCTAGGGCTACCGGAAACTCAGCCCTTTCTTCATCCCTCGAGTGCTAATAAACTTGGCAGCGGGGAACATTAGCATCAAGTTTGGTCTAAAGGTTAACCTTTCTGCCTGATTAAGCCTGTGTCTGGCTGCCCTAACCGAGAGAGCTTCAGGGCCCAAATCACTCCTGCGTCACAGCATGTGCCACTGGCGCTCACAGCATTGGTGATGCTTTTCGGTTTATTAGACATGGTGGTAGGTAGCTTCCTCCGTGTATTGCTGTCTAAATCGTAGAAACTTACGTTCGACGAAGACGCCGATGTTATGGTGGCAGGCGGCACAGAAGCTAGCATTAATGCTGTTTCTTTGGCTGGATTCTGCCGTCTGAAAGCGCTGGCGACTAAGGTAAAGCGAGTTCCTATTTTCGTGTTTAGTGGCTAGATCAATGGACTCACTGCGTGCCACACTAGTTCAATGCTAACGCGACAGCGTCTTCAAGGCCCTTTGACCGGCACCGGGAAGGTTTCGTAATGGGCGAGGGCGCCGGCATAATTGTCCTTGAGGTGTAACTTGGAACTTATAGGGCTGCTGGAGTAACACCATGAACTTATAGGGCTGTGCCCATTCCTTTCTTAATGCTCTGGCATCCTGCTACTTAGGAATACGAACACGCAAAGTCTAGAGGGGCAAGAATATACGCGGAGGTGCGCGGATATGGTCTCAGCGGGGACGCCTACCATATAACCCAACCTGAGGGTGGTGGTGCCAGGCGGTGAGCGTCTTGTCCTGTCTTGCTCTCTGTCAAGGGCTAGGCCGTTACTCAGGACTTTCTAGGGCTATGCAAGCAGCAATCTCGACCTCTGGCTTGTCGTTGTCGGATATTGACTACATCAACGCTCATGCGACTTCAACACCCCTGGGCGATAAAATGGAGGCTGCTGCTATTGCAGAGCTTTTCGGTATGATAGTCTTCTCTTCTCTGACGTTCACCTGATTATGGCCGCTGACAGATCATTTTACTTATTTTGCAGGCGAGCATGCTAAGGATCTACTAGTTTCCTCGACGAAGGTAGCCACTATCATTGAGAGTACTTAACCGTCCGCCTCCTACTCATACGGCTGATGTAGGGCGCCGTGGGGCATCTGCTAGGTGCTGCTGGGGCAGCAGAGGCCATATTCACCATAAAGGCAATTGAAGAGGTACGTATGGGCATTTTTCAAAAGCACACCTCCGCCTTTACAAGGATGGATGACTCTAGAAGAAACTGTGATGACTCACGTTGATGCTCAGGGTATTGCACCGCCTACACTGAACCTGCACAATCCGGACACTGGAGTAGAGCTAGATTACGTACCACTGGAGTCCAAGAAGCGGCTTATCAGAGCTGCTCTAAGCAACTCGTTTGGTTTTGGAGGCACCAACTCTAGTCTCCTCTTCTCATGTCCGCCAGAGCAGTAGAATGACTGACAAGGTGGCCCAAGCTGAGTGCCCATCCTGCAAAGGACTATGGGCCTAGAGAAAACTGAGGCTCCACATAGCAGTACACATTTATTGTTACTAGGCATCAAGGGTATTATGCAAGGATTCAATGAATCTGAAAATATCGTCCTTCGGGATGGTGATAACTGCCGTCTCAAACCCCTCATTGACCGAGGGCGCGTCAATCTCCTCTGCTGCTAGTGCAAAGGCTATACCAAATTTACTGAAAAGAGGGGAGCATTAGTCAGTGGGCAATCAATCAGGGTCTTCGGTGGCAAGTGCAAAGGCTGTATCAAGGATACTGAAAGCAGGAGAGCCTTACTCAGTGGCTCCAAGAACGAAAGGGAAAGGATAAGGGCCCAGCAGCGGCAACTCAAAGCACTTACTTCTTAACCACGTCACCGTAATTTTCTGGGCACATTGTTGCCACAGCTGTGTAGGCTCCAGTCTTTTCATTGAGGCTGAGAAGGACAAGTGGCAAAGCCTGCTTGCCTATCCAGCGTTTTGACTCCTTCAGACAGGAAGAAGTCAATGATGCTTCGCGCTATTGGAGAAGTGAAAAAAGCTACTTACCCTATGAACATCAATAAGAAAAAGTGCCAAAGAAGATAGAGTCGCAGGGTAGGAAAATATCCGCTCGTCTTCATCCGCCACAACCTACGCTCAGCTTAGTACACGAGTAGCGGACTGATGGTGACAACAAGCTGTATAATACCTGGAGGATGGCGTAGCGAAAGTGCTTTGCCCTGGTTATCGATCGCTTTTCCATGATGCTCACAGCTTGTCGGACTACGGCCTGCTGAAGCCTCATACTTTCCTGGATACCGTCACCGAGTAAATCGGTATTTGTGTTCTTACTGCAAGAGCGTTTTGAGAGAATCCAATGATGGTAACCAAGGGTATGTTTAGTTCAGTAGCGGGAGCCGGGAAAAGAAAGGATCCTGAAGTTCAAGCACAGCTGCCCAAACCTTGATGTGGCCGAGTACGCTAGGAACCATCGGTCCTTTGATGTGAACTGAGGGCCATCTGGAGCATCTGGGCCGTTCCCAGAATTAGCTCCATCTTCAGACGACGAATAGCGAGAAAGCAGCTTCGCAGAGGCGCGAAGCAGAGACGATAGTGCGTATGCCGCATCTGAAGCCGAGAGAGATTGCTTGAACCCTAGGAACATTTGTACCCACGTTAGTCAAGTATCATGAAGCGGTGGAGTCCCTCCCCAAAATACTATCGACTTACCGTAGGTTCTTCTAAAGGAGCCGTAGAAGAGCTCGGTTAAACCATAAGCCTCACTGGCTTCAGACAGCTTCAACCGTAGCTTACTGCGAAGGTCACTACTCATGAAGGTAAACCTAGCAGGGAATCAGCGCCAGATGTCATACTTAATCAAGGGGAGAGAGCTGCTGTACTCACTTCTGTTGACATTCTCTTAGAGACAGACCCATTCTGGCTAGCATAGTCTCCAGCTTCGTTCGACCTACAATAAAGAGAGAGTGGGCAAGGGTAGTTGCGCCTTCAGGCGGTGAACAAAGGTCCATCTCACCTGCCGCTCTCCAAATCTCCAGTTTGGCGGCAACATAGTTGGAGTGATACATACTCTCATACAGTGACCAATGACGGTACAGCATCAAGCGGTATTCGAGCTCAAAGTGGAGTTTGCCATTCTCAGCTGCACCGATTCGGGGTTATAAATGGAAAAAAACGCTTTAGCTGATCGGAGTGCTCACCTGTGGGTACCGAAGCCCCGTCCTCTAGGACAAAAGTAGCAGCAGAATCGCTGTTCTTGTGAATAACCTTGAGATAAGTTACGGAAATCAGTGATTGCTGGAATATTCCTTGCTATAGCTACTTGTACCTCTTGCTGCAAGACCTCGACGTGAGAGTTGTAGCTATCAGTGTCCATGTGCTGCGTAACGTAGTGACTTGTCAAGCCGACAATTGCCATCCAGAGATAGTTATTCGTGTCTCGGTTAAGCTGCTGTGAGAGCTCGTACATTAGACACGATGACGGACTTCCAAGAAAATTGCCACTATAATATTCTCGGATTTGTCTACGACGCTTTTTCCTGCGCATAGAATCGCAGCAAGGAGGTGAGTTCACTGTATGTCGGTCCCCGATGAGAGTTCTGAACTCACAGGGACGTGGTCTTGTCGCCGCGTCTTAGACGTCGACGTTTAACGCTTGGCTCTTCACCGTCTTCAGGTTCGAGGATGTCCTCTTCCTCACTGTCAAAACAAAGGGAATCAATGCAAACCGAGGCGCCATAGAGCAGAAGGAGTGATTGACTGTCGCTTTTTTTATGTAAAGAAGACAGCGACTCACCTCGCTTTATCTTTTACACGAGCTTCCGCTGGCAGACTCTCCCCACCACCGCCTACAGGTTTATCCACGCTATCCGTGTGTCTGGTGCTTCCTTCTGAAGTGCATGGTATTTCTGAGTACCTGCGGAATGCTGCAACCAGTAGTAAGGACAAACCTGCATCACCCTCGATATTAGTGCTTCTCTCATCCGTATTCCGCAAACCCATTTGGTTCTCTTGATCTTCGGGTCCATCGCTAGCTTCTTGTCCAGTTTCGTTGTCCCTGCTTCTGCTACGCTCAGGCTCAAATTCTTTCTCGCTACCATCCTCGTCGCTATCTTCAAGAGGATCACCCATTTCGACTCCTTTCTCATCTTCACTGTCAGACCCGGAACCATCGGCCTCATCGTCATCAGAGCCCATGAGGTTATCGTCTTCCGAGTCGTAGTCGCTTGGAATATCTTTCCCAACCTTGAGGATGCCGTCATCTATAACTATGATCTTGGAGTGCAAGGTAAGTACGTGACGTGATAAGATTAGGGCCTGCGGGTGTTAGCATCCCAAACGGCTTACCTGTTTCTTATCATGGACATTGGCGAGGTGGACGGGGCGATGGCTGTCAATGACAAAGCAAAGCAGATCTTCTGGCAACCCAACAAATTTTCTCAGGTCGATCATTGCTCCACAATTTACAAAGATTACACTCCGTAGCTCAAGGCTGGATTGCAACCTTTCCTCTACAGATGCTTTAAGTTCCTTATAGTTGCAGACGGGAACTAATGAATAGCTTATCAGCTCTACACGGAACAGCGACTGTGCATGGGTTAGGGCGGTCAGTTGGGGTCGTCATAGGCTAAAGGTGTACCGTTAAAATTCTGCAGGCACAAAGGGAATCCGGATCGCCTGCAACAAGCAGAAGAACGGTTGTTCCTCCTGCAGCTGCATTTTTCCGAATACGGTCGAACGCCACTGAAAGCTGATCTCGCGGCCAAAGAACCATGCTTTGGACAATGACAGAGGTCCCTGTGCGATGGGGACCGAACGTCGGTAGGCAGGAGCCAGGAGGGGCGAAGGGAAAGAGTAGATAAGCACGCCTGGAGGAGTAGTTCTTTACGGCGCCAGTTTCAGGGTCTTGACTGTTATCGGGAGAGCAGATCCGTCGACATACGAGTAGCTTGATTCTACACAAGCTCTATTGAGACTGCCCAGTTCCTGTTGAGCTCAGCTTCTCAACGAACAAGTAAGCATAAGCAGTCGTGGATGAGACTCGAGCTCTGCCTGTCTTCTTCTTGGGGCTCCTGAAGTGCTAGCAGGCATGATAATGTGCAGACCTTGGCGCCAAAGGGCCTGCCAGTTCGTTTCATAGCACTGAACTCAAAAATACCGCGAAAGATGGAATGACCCTGTGACTGCTAACCGCTAGAGCCACGGTCAGTGAACAGCCAGAGGCCGTCATACGAGGTCGTCGTTGGCGTGTTTCGCCCTACAAAGTTAGGTCAGGCTTCCTACTACTGTCTGGGATCCCCTCAAACTTCCTTGTTGGGATCATTCATTGCATTGTCATTGTTGCGGTGTCATCATGAGTCTTGGATCGATAATCTCATCGTCATTTATTGGCTCTGAAGCCTCTGCTTGGTTGTACTTGTATTAGAATTACATTATGAAGTCTCTGCTTTATTAGAATTACATTATAGCTCGCCGTGGAATGGAGTGCCTATTACTTGGCCTCTAGTCTGTTCTACCGATCTGTAGAACGCTTGGTACTACTATGCAGGGTTCCCTACTACCATTATTATTTGCTGGCGGCTGTTCATTCTTTCACATCTGCTGACCGTCTCCTCCTCCTCCTACCTCCTCCCCCTTTTCTTCTATCTCTCTGACCTTTCTCCTCTTCATAAGCTTTCTCCATATCTCCTTTTTTCGGTGTTAAGGGGTGATTTTTAATGACTACTACTACTGATAACTAAGAAGAAGCAAAAGGAAGGAAGAAGAAGAAAAGGAGGAGAAGAAGTCGAAGAAGGAGAAGGGGAAGAAGAAGAGGACGAAGGAGGAGGGGAAGAAGAAGAGGACGAAGGAGGAGGAGGGGAAGAAGAAGAGACGAAGGAGAGGAAGAAGAAGGAGAAGAAGAAGAAGAGAAGCGGAGACGAGAGCTACAAAGCCCTGGACTCTACAACGCGTTCTTCTCCTCGTCCCTCACCATCGATATCGGCAAAGGAAGAAGAAACATAGTTGAACTCTTCCGCAATAATAATGATAGGAGATGGAGGAGGAGAAGAAGAGAAGGGCGTGGCGCCGAGACCATCATCATCATCGCGCTCAATCATGCAAGAAGCTAAGGCGTCCAATAATAATTGCTGAACAGAAATACGCTTTAGGATCATCTGAATTGCAGCCTCTTCATGGATGGCGAAAGAGGTTCTGGTATGGAGAGTCAGAGTCTTTGCCAACCGAGGCCAATGACCAAGAGGACGGGAAGCCTCAAGAGCGGCACGATCATACTGAAGCTTGACCAGCTGTTGCACAGGCTCCAGGACATGTGGCAAAGCACCACCAAAGGACGCCTAGACGAGCGGCACAAATAGTAGCCCCACAGCCTGCTGGCCAGGGACCCTCATATAACCTCACCTTCGCTTTGTAACAGGACGCCTCCCGAGACTGTCTCACGCTTTCTCAGACAACCGACCTTGATAGCCCGCATGGACTGCTGCATAAGGAAGGGTTCTGGATTGCAGCGAATCCGTGACGGACACATCAAAGGCCGAGTACTGATAGAAAGGTGAAAATCCACGAACCAACAAATCGCTAGTAGGCTTCGGATTGGAGCCCGCGGAGGTGGCGAGATTCGCGGGAGACTCTGAGACCAGAATTCCGAAAGGCATGAAAGAGAAGTTCTGGACGCGGCGGTGACGCTAATGAGCGCCACCGCCACGACGACAGACTGTGCCATGATCGCCAACAAAGGCATCCATTGGACGGGAACAAGAAGGCAGGGGGCTGGTGGGTGGAGTGCAGAAAAGAGGGATACCTAAAAATAGCCACAGCTTCAGTCGGAACACCAACGCAGCAGAAGAGATCTTCAGTTGCAACCAGGGAATAGAAGCAGCCCGAAGGAAAGCCCCTACGTGTGGGAGGGAAGTAGCCCGCAAGCGAGCTTGAGCGCAAGTCTAGGCCAGCAGAAGACAGGAGAGCTTTGGAAGAAGCCGTCATCACCCACAAAGCGGGACAGTTACCGTTGCAGATGCACCTGAGCCAAAAGATCAGGGAAGGACTGATGCAGTTTCATATCATGCACGTCGTTGGCGTTCCAAAAGGTATCGAGAAGCTCGGCGACCAGTGGAGGCAAGGAATCCTCGACGTCCGGCAAAATATACCTTTCAATCAATGCCAAGACTTCAGCCTACTACTGCCCGCTCTTCTTCTACCATCATGTGCCTGAGGGTCAAACTCACCTAATTCCAGCCCTTCGCTATCATGTTCCAGAGCTTCTCTATCACATCATTGCTTCTCTTTCTTCTATCGCTTTTCTCTTCTATAGCTCTCTTTCTGTCTCATCATGTCTCGTGTATTATGATGGTTCTTCTTATCTAAGTAGTATTCCTCAGTCTTCTTTTTGCTAGATTTTGTCTCTCTTCTTTGTCTCTTCGTTCAATCTTCATTGTTGACAGTCATGTTCTTTTGATTTGCGTTATTCTGATCCTTTTTATGCGGTGCGGGGCAGAACTGTGCAACGAGAGATCCAGAGAGAAGGAACTGACCCAAGAATGGCACGAAAGAAACGCTGCTACTACGGGTAGTATTAGCATTTCGCGAGCAGAAGAGCAGAGAATACTGGGAGGATACTCGGATCACAAGGCCGCAAGCCTCTTTTGCTAACGCTTCTGCCAGAAATTCACTTCAAACCTGTTTTCTCTCCCTTCTTCTCCTTCTTCTTTGAGCTTATTAGCTCCATTCTCTGCAGGAGGAACTAAATATAACGGGTAGACGGAACGGAGCATGAGGAGAAAGAAAGTACATTTATGAGGGCTAAAGTGTAGACGAAGTGGGAGTTTAGGGACGAGTAGGTGCTGCGAGATCTGTTGCGGTTAACAGGGAGGGCAGCAGCAAGGAGCACAGATTTGTATGGTCAGTCGAGGAACACAACCAGTAGTGTATCAGCCCATAGCTCCGTAACAGCTGCTCGTTCGTGGGACCAGTTGGCCACCGATGTCTCCGATGTCCTGATCATTTGGCTAGACTACTAGTCAATCCGTACATCATAGAAGGTGCTCCGTCAGTAGCAGTAGCTTCTTGGGGATGCAGAGCCATCGCATCATGTGATGAACGACTCTCCAGTCTGGAGAGCTAAGAGGGATCGAAAGTCGAAGCAAATAGACCTCATTAAGGTAGTAAGGTGAGGGAAAAAAAGAACTGAGGAGCAGAGCCAGCTCTGACAGGAAAAGGGGCGCCCAGAATCCTGCTGCAAGAAGTTGTCGGGCCAAGGAATAGCCGGCCGAGATCGAAAGAAAATCGAAGTCAGAATCTCTTCCTCTTAAATAGAAAAGAGGTCCGGGGCGGTTTAGCTTGTCTTCTCGGTCATCAACAAGAGAAGATATCATCTTCCTCTTATCCCTCTTTTGACGATGAGGCACCTCTTGCTCTCCAAACAGTCTCACCGAAGTCATACAGGAAACTGCCTCACCATCTCCTTGTACCTCTCTCTCTTTTCTCTATTCTCTCACTCCTTAGTCTGTTCCTTTTGACGTCAATTCTCTCTCCTTCTCCCTGTCTCCTATAATAATATCCCTGACAGGCAGTGCAGAAGCAATGATATACATT
>FLMG01004043.1:7431-25026 GCA_900088475.1 Hyphochytrium catenoides
AGAAGGAAGAGTTGAAGAGACCAAGATCGTAGAAGTAGCTCCCCTTTTTTCTTCCTCCTATTCTTCTCTTTACTTCTTTTCTCCTTCTTCGTGGTTCCTCGTAAGTAGTAGAACTAGTAGCTGATAGAAGGATAAGGTTCTCTTATGATGAAGGAGAAGAATGAAATTGATAATAGTTGATAAAGAAGAGTAACGACAAATGATTGGAACATCTTATCTCTTCATTATCTTCTCTCCTTCACCATCCTATCCTTCTTTCCCCTTCCTCTTGCACAGGGAGGTAAAAGACAAAAAAAGATATTGCTTAGCCTCTCTTTGACAGATATGGAACGGACAGGCTTACACGATTTTTCAATCTCTTCTGGTCTGTAGATGTTGAGGCATGGAAGAGATGATGAGGCAAGTCACTATAGATAGATTTTCGTCGTGTCGTGATATACCCATATAATTTTGTCGGCAACTCAGGCGATTACCTTAGATTTCTTGATTCTCAACTCCATGCTGATAAATTTTAGCGATCTTTATCACTTCCATCACTTAGCTGTTTCACCAGAGATGGCGATCATACTTCGTCGATCCGATAGTTCTTATCTTACTGCCTTTGCGTACTCCCAAGTCGCGCAGTTTCCACTAGCCATCCATTGACATTACGTTGTCCACGTCGTTTTTTATTCCTCACAGTCAACATGTAGACACTCTATTTCATGGGATCAATAAACTACCTTCACTAGCGAGGCCAAAAATTCTGGCACAATGAGCAGGGACAAGAATGGGAGAGATAGAAGCTTGTCATGTCGGAGATACTTGACACTTTGCCTTATGTAACATGTTAAATGGGTTGAAGGTTGCTAAGACCATGCAGCAATGTTGCTACAGAATGGATTAGACTATGTACAGGAATGCTAATAAGTGCGCACTGGCAACAGGACAGCGAGGGTGCAGTGCCTTCAGCAAAAGAGCTCACGGTACTTGCCCGCTGCCAGATTTACCAGTCTGTCATAGTTTGCGAGATCTGTTTGAAACGGCCTACATTTAGCTCCAGAGAACAGAAGTTGTCAGGCTCAACAGAAGCTCACCAAATTCTCCTGGAAATTCGCAGCACTTCATCTCTTCAATGGATAAGTCAGGGTTAACTCTTCCTATGACCTCAACATATTGACTAAGGAAGCGTCGTTAGATTGTAGTTCAAGCATAGGTTGAGGCTTGAGCCGCTCAAATAACGCAAATACCTCATATATGAGCTCCCTGGGCCAGCCATAACATGGACATTATTTCCATCCTATCCGGTCGGTTAGTGCCATAATGCAGCTTGTACAGGGCACCTCCAACTTACCGATGCTCTTACAACCACCTTCTGACCCTCCACGGCCACCACCTGTCCGATGAGTCTTACGATGGCACCCACATGACGATGCAGACTTGCTTGATTCACCCGAGGGGTGATGAATTGCTGGATTTTTGGAAAACAGCCAACCGTCTGTTAGAGATGCTAGAATCGCAGGCGGTCATGCCCACATAGGGACTTCATAAGGGCTCATATACCTCGGCCATTGTCTGTTACGCTTCAGCTCTTCCGCTAGTCAGCGAGTGTATCCTGTTCTTGTGGCTCAAGCCTCTATGATAGTCTCTGAACCTGGCCAGAACTGAGCTTTGAAAGAACAGCTTCCTAGACAAACTGCTGTAAGCATTTGCAGGAATTTGGCGGCTGCCGCCCCACAGGTTTTTGGCGGGAAGAGGAAAGCTTCAGGGCATATATTCCCGGAGAGTCCGATTGCTTTCGCTTATTAAATCTTGTATCAGTCTGAAACGTTGCATAAATGTTGCAGTAAACTTGCATTGAAACCTTTCCATCGTACTGCGTTTGAGCTTTCAGAGATTTCATTGCCAGCAACTGGCGTGATCCTTCTAATGCCACTGCTGCAACGGAGCTGCAATAAGCAGGCGAAGACAGCGACACGGCGTTATAGTGCCATTATGATACATTATCGCTGCGAATCTTCCAGCTCTCGAAATGAAGAGCAGTTATACTCGCATTTTCCTTAGTTCTTCTTCTCCTCTTGGACAGTAGTTGATGGTGGTGTCTCTTCTAATGGCTCTATTGACGCGGCATTTTCCTGGCCGAGCACCTCGCCCTGCTGCTCAACTTCAAAGGTGGCAAAGTCTAGTTCTTCTTCCGCCACAGACAGGCCTGCTTCTTTAGACCTGTCTAGGATGCTTGGTTCTCCTGACCCCACACAGCTATCTGAGCTGACCACCGCAGTGCACTCTCGGTCTTCTTCTTTAGCTTCATCTGATCTCGGAGAGACAATTTGCAGTGGTGTCAAGCTGGGTATGGCTAATCTTCCCTCCCCGTTATCCAGTGACGTGGCACTAGAAGCTGAGCGTCTCGGATTGTCCAGGTTTCCAACCAGAAATGTTCTAGCTCGATACTGAAAATGGTCGGGGGAGGGAGGGACCGAGTATGAAAAGTATATCAATTATCTTAGGTCAAGCGAATCCTTCTTTATGCGCTTACCTTTTCTTGAAACTCGTCCTCCCCTCTAGACAAAACGTAGTCCTGATAGCTGGGTTTGAAGTTATGATACGCATCCATCACGATATCGTTAACACTCATCACCTATGGGGAGAACGTTAGTAACGTTGATAGGGGAAGCTTCACCAGTGTCGAGGCGCCAAGGTGTCCTGGACCTACCTCCTTCGCGTTTTCGAGCACGGTTGCTGACGGAATGTGCTCGAACGAGGTCTTGAAGTAAGTTGCGGAGAACGCCACCAAGTGTAGAACAGAAAAGATGACCATCTCCAAACAAATAATGAAATCTTCCCATTTTGAGGCCTGTATCATGAAAGTGGTTTGAACATTTTAACCATGCACAAGGGAAGAGGTCAGTGCTTTTGAGGGAACTTAATACGGAGTATCCGGTTAGACTCTTCCTCAACGTCAACGCTATATCCACGTACCAGCCCGTCTCTGGCCTTCATTCCTGGGATAACGGAGACCAGTAAGGCTTGCCAATAAGTCATAAACACCACAAGCTTCACTGCGAGAAACTTGCTGACAGGAGAGAAGCCAACTAAATGCTTTTTGGTTGCTGCATAGATCAGGAAGAGACAGTACAATGCCCAGGTATAAGAGACATTGTAAACGACCAGCAGTAGCAGCTGATATGACAAGGACTCGTAACGGTTAACAGCAAGCATTATCAGCGACACGAGCGCAAATAGAGGCTTCACGATGACCTACATGCCAAGATAGACTTAGTGATGTAAAGTAATGTAGAGACAAAAGAATAGTTATAGACCGGAGGAGGTTGAGAGTAGAACAGGCGAGGTATAAGAGGCTTAATGACCGGAAAACAATGAGTCAATTGCCGTTAAATATGAGAGACGGTTGGTACACAGAATATATGGCTTGAGGCAGCATGTCAGAAACCGCATGGCAGGCGAAAGCGGCAAGCGGACGAAGCATAGGATCTTAAGCTAGCACAAACGCAGAAGAGATGAAAGAAGAGGTGAAGAAGTGGAGGCAGGTCCAGGAATGAGAGATGCGAAGGAAGAGAGAGACGCGGACAGAACTTCCGTAAAGCACTCACGAATTGAATGACCCCTTTCTTGCAGTTCCGCAGGAAGCGGCCATCTTTGTCCATCGGCTCTAGCCAGCAAAGGGGCCAGGGGTGGTGAAGCGGGGAGTCATGGATCATCTTATTGACGCATGAGCCCTCTCCGCCCAAGTAAGTGAGGATCAGACTGCGGATAGCCAAAAATTGGAAGAGGAAGACAGAATGAAGAATGAGCATGCCAATAAGCAATAAGGACGGACGGGCTGAACAGTAAACAACAGCTTACCCCAGGAATAAATAGACCACGAACGCTTCATAACAATCTCGTATTGTTTCGATGATGGGTCCTATGCTAGGCCAGGCCAAGGATAGCCAGGAGCACACCGCATAAAGTGGAACGACGAAAAGGATGCGGACAATGTACCGCTGAAGCCCTGGACGCGTGTAGTACTTCAGATGAGTATAGATATTGTAGAAACTAATGGCTGTTGCCGCGCAGGCGGCAATCAGTGCATAGAAGGCAGCTGAGAAGGAGTCGATCCATAGAAGATTGACCCCTGCGAACTCCGTTAGAGTGGAATTATGACGCTCGTCTCCAAAGGTCGGGATCTGCGGAGCCATCCCAAAGAAAAAAGGCTACTCCTCGAAGGAGAAAACCTCAATAACTCTGACTCTGAGATGGAATCAGCGTTTCAAAATTGCATAAGCCGCTCAACTTGAGCGTGACTTCTCCTTGCGCTCAGCCTCATCATCCGAATAGATGGACTATCCTTTACTTTAGCGCATCAAAGCACGGCTAGGACAGCCAAGTCATCAAACACTTCCTCCTAGTATGGCTCAATCGTTGATGCCCGTCTATCAGGCCAATCTTTGAAGCTCTGTCCACGGACAATCTCGGAGCTTTCTCTCAATGTGCTCTCTTCATCGTCGTCGATAATGTTTTGGGGCTTACTGAACACATACTTCTGGCCTCAACATCGAGACAGAGTACAACTCCCCTAAGTTATCATCCCAGAAGAACTTGTAGAGCCAACCTTCGCTTCTCAGCTGTGCATTAAACTCGACGCGGGTTCGGTAGCTGAGTCTCTCACACGTTTTGAGCCATTCACACATCTCCCCCCGGAGTACCGGCTCCAGGGGGTGGTCTATGGCGGACGAAGAGGCGCAACCTTGATGCGTGACTAGAATGACCGATGACAAGGTCTCATCTCATCAACAAGCAGAGGAAGGCCCATGGTTCATGGTTCATGGTTCATGGTTGTTCAGGGCTTGACTGGGCTATCTACTATGGCGCGGACTTGATGGACACAGTTCCCGGCTTTGATAAGTGATGACAAGAGGAGACAAGGGACACAGCATGTGTGAGGTAAGGAACAAGAAGAGCCCAAAACAAAAGACAAGCAACAAGGCTCTTCTTAGAACTACGATACAGCCGTCATAGGAACCATCTCCCTACCGGTCCATAACTAATGCTACTTGGCTCGATCAGGCTTTCTAAGGAAGCTAGAAGGTAAATAGGTCGAGATCCGGAAAAGGAGGATTGTGGCATCCTGGTAGGTAACTTTAGCCTTTAGTCGCCTCAAGCAAGGCACTTAGTTTGCTAAGACCGTGTCCACAGTCGTAGAGCTTACAGCAGATTTGCCCTGCGCGCAAAAGCTGTAGCAGCATGGACATTCTCGCCCTTCAAGACCTGCTTAGTCAGCAGCAAGAAGCAGAAGTCGATGATGACATCGATAGGGGCCAGGTTTGACATCTAGTCCCTTCAAGGTATACACTAGCTCTGAGTAGAGTACCTAAGAATCATGCTTTATATTATGGTAGTATTCGCATATGGTCCCTGCGGCCATTCTTCCCTCCAGATCTTCACAAGGTAGGTCCTTTCTGGTTTGCAGGCCCTCAGGCTTCCCCTAGACTGACCTCCTATAGAGTTTAATAGGCCCATTGGAGCAATTGAAATTGATCCGAAAGCCATATGGCAAGACGACGAAGTCATGCCGGAGGAAGAGGCTTACGATGTTGGGCCAGATGGAAGACAACGACCTAGGTGCCGCCTGCCGGGTAGACTATCCTAATACTCTTGACGACTAACTTCATGTGTCCCTTTGCCTGCCCTGCAGCTACGAAATATTGTATAAGCAGCAAGTGATGACCGAGGACTTGTTCTTTGGCACTGAGAAGGATCCATCTTCAAATCACTGTGACACATTGGTCGTTAAGATTATCCTTCCAGGCCACAGATTGAAGGATGTGGACCTTGATGTCAGCAAGCAAAAGCTCGTGGTGCAGTCGGCATCCCAGTAAG
Organism: Hyphochytrium catenoides; assembly: GCA_900088475.1. Taxonomy (NCBI): domain Eukaryota; class Hyphochytriomycetes; order Hyphochytriales; family Hyphochytriaceae; genus Hyphochytrium; species Hyphochytrium catenoides. Next base: position 13,291 of record FLMG01004043.1, read on the forward strand.
TACTCTCACTAAGCAAGCCCACGGTCCTCATAGAGGTCTTCTAATATTCCTTTGTCATCTCCTCTGCAGCTATTTATCAATTTATTTACCCTATCCCGTTTTTCATGAGGAAGGCAAGGCCAAGTGGGACCAAGCACTGGAGACGCTATCTGTTGAACTTCGAACAGTCAAAGAAAATTTCCTTTGAGCTTGCTCATCTTCTGTTAGATGCGGAAGTCTTTGGCTTACGCTTGCACATTGAGAGCACTTGACTCAGCAACTGGCGGATAAGGATTCAGAGGAGAATATGGAACGAATGACTATAGAGTAGGCGGTCTCGGGGCTATGGCGGAAATCCCAATACAAAATGGACCTAAGTGAGAGATGAACAACGCCTACTATTACACTGCAGACTGTTGATCAAGCTGTTGCCCTTCGCTGTGTAGATGAAGGTGGCAGGCGAACACTCCAATAGCTCGAACTTCTTCAATCTATGTATACCAAGCCACTCCTCTTTTTCATAGCTGTAGTTCTCCTTGCTGCTTTCACCAGCAGACCGGATCTGCGTGTGGTTAGTCTTCCGGCCCTCCCACCCTGTTTCCCCTTATGCATCTTGGCATATAGCAGCGGTATATCATATAAAAATTCTCTGTTGAGATGCAATTGCCCTTTTAACCTGTCGACGTTACGATTGCTTTGCACTTTTGTCCCCGTCTTATGGCACCACAAGGATTGGAAAAGTCACTTATGCTCAACGTTCAATCCATAAGGGAGTGACTAAAGTGAAAAGCACATTGTAACGCCAGCCAACGTTGCCAAGTACCTGAAGGAGGTTCTACCCAGACTATCAAGGCAGAGGCGCACCCCGCCAAACCCCTTCGGCTTTCCTTCATGCAGATTGTCCTGAGGGTCAACGCTAAGTTGTCAGTGGCTATGCTGCTTGAGTCTATTTGCACTAGATTACGGGGTTGAGAGATGCCTTCATAGCCCTCTTCTCATCTCCGGCCAGGACTGCTTTTTGCGATGATATCCCCTTTGACCTGGAAAGTCTTCTTCCACAAAGGTCTAGGGTCCAAGGCTTCGGCTTCTCGAATCTGGTCATGGAGAAGGACACATGCTCGTAAGAAGTGGACGTAGACGTATGGTCCTTCAGAGACTTCATGAAGAATCGAATCCTCTGGAGCTACTACGAGGAAGAAAGAAGTCTCCAGTAACGGATGAGAAGCCACAGGGAGAAAGCACACCGTACACGACAAGACTAAGCGAATATGTAAGGATAAGTTGGTTCACAGGGATACGAGGAAAAGCACATGACCAATAGGCATGGGTTACTTTTTAACAACGGGTCATGGTACTATTCCTTAATGCGACAGAAGGAGGATGCTTCGATGTTGGGGCGACTGTAGGACACGAAGTTACGGTTTGTCAGCAGTTTTCCGGAAGCTGCAAGAAGAGCTGTCCGAGCTGTTGATGTGGTGCCTGTTATTGCCATCTTCACGGTCTCTGAGGCCCTCCAAGGAAGAGAGAAGAGCAGTCTATCTATGTCAAGACTTCCAGCGATCATCTATAGAAGGCAGATGCTGCTCTCAAGGAGTGGAAGTGGTGCTGGATGTGCGTGACCTTGTCTAGGGGAGCTTCATCTCGCTGAACGTTCCGTGAGTCTCTCGTATCTCGGAGATGCAGAGAGTGGTGCATTACATCCATAAGAGGCCCGTCAGGGCTCGGAATGGCCTTGGCGACCTTCAACACGGATATCCTACCAGAGGTGACAAAGTCGGTTGTGTCCGAAAAAGGCGGCATCCTACGGCAAGCGCAAGGAATTTCGGACATGTGAAGTTCAATAGAAGCGGGTGCAACGCCTTCAGATCACATGCGGCTCCGCACGGCCCCTTGGCCCTTTCAGCTGGTCATGTCTGCTATAACAGCAACCGAAGACGCTGGGTACTGGCAACACTCTCCCTCATGGTTGCATCGACAGGCATAGGCGTCCTAGTACCCCAGGACGACGATGCAGTAGCAGTTTGCTTCTCCGAGGTAGCTGCCCGGCAAGAAAACGAGCATGATTCTTCGTCCAATGGTGCGCTTAGGGACACTCGACCACTATCGGCAGAACCTGGGCAGACTCAGCCTCAAGGAAGCAACTCTTGGACTATCAGTTCTAAGCCGCCTCTTGGGGTTGGCGCGTACGGCGAAGTCCGTGAGGGGACCTTATCGCATAATGGAGAACGTGTTGCCATTAAACAGTCGGAGTTGCACACAGGACAGGCTAAGCACTCAGCAAGGAGAGAGATAGACGCCTTGGGGCTTCTCAAGTCGTATGGGGGCTGTCCACAAATCATAGAGCTGAAGGACTATCACGAGAATGAGTCCACCGCCTACTTAGTGACAGAGCTTGTGGAGGGATATGACCTGTTAACTTATCTAGAGACGGAGGGAGATTTAAGTGAGAGAACGGCTGCGCACATTGTCATGGAGGTGGCTCTGGCTTTGGAGTTCATGCACGCACATGGAGTCATACATATGGATATCAAACCCGAGAACATTATGCTTAGCAAGCCATCCTCATCGTCGCTCGATGTACTTCCCCATGTCAAGGTTGTCGACTTTGGAAGTGCTCTTCTCTTACAACCGGAGAGCACCGCGAGTAATGCCGATAGCGATGATAACCCCACCGTACGCCCTCGCGGAACTCTGTCTTATCTACCACCAGAAGCTTTTATAGAAAAAAATTATAGTGCTGCGATGGACATCTGGGCGTTAGGTCTAATAATGTGGATGATGTTGGTCATGAGCCATCCCTTTGACAATGCAGAGGAGCTGAGTGAAGAAGAGCTGATAGGAAGGATATGTAACGGCCCATTGACAATGAAAGGTAGACGATGGCGGAGAGTTTCGGCAGATGCCAAGGACCTCCTTAGGAAAATGTTAGAACAAGACCCTCAAAGTAGAGCATCGATAGAGGATGTCCTCACGCATCCTTGGATTCTCCGAAACATAGGGCCAGGAATGCATCCAGCGAAAGGATAGAAGCCAAATAGCCATGGACCGTGCTGAAAGACGACCATTTCCATCAACCTACTCTCGAGGTCAAAGCAAGATCACAACGGTTTGCCATATGGCGGCACATGCCGTCCAAGCAAAGGCACAACATAGATGTAAACTGTGACGGGCAAACATGTCTATGTCTTAATAAGCTACTTTGATCGTTCCGAAGCGACGTCCTTGTTGTCTTTACGTTCGCTGAACCGGCTAGTGTTATTATTGCGCCCTGTCTGTCGGCCGGTGATGTTTGAGGCTGCGCCATCATTTCGCGAGGAATCCGCGCCAAGGCGCCCAGATTGTCGTTGTGTACCGGCTTGACTGGCTCCCATCAAACTGGTTCCACCTTCACCATGACGAGAATGGTTCTCTGCAAACTTCTCTGCTTCTGCCAAGTTAATGCCATCTGCAAATGACATCTGTGTGCTCTCCGTTGGCACAATGCGACCTACAACGGCATGGGGAACCATTCTTCTAAGAGCATAAGAAAAGAGATTTGTCCACTCCTGCATCACTTGGTATGTGGCGTTTGTTCCCAAGGAGTGGGATATGGTAGTGAGAGCAGTCTCAGCGTAGACGCTGTACATCCATGGTCTGACGCCTGGCTTAAGATTATGTGTCTCTCCTAAGCCTCGTAGTCGCATGTCCACTACGGTCAGATTTGATGTGTCAACTGATGTCAGAAAGTCCAAAGCCATGATAAGAACATTTCCTTTCTTTGCCATGTCGTCCCCAAAAACGCTCTTAAAAGCATCAGTTCGCTCGTCTAGCCGCTCATAGAAATCGAAGTAAAACGCTATGGCTCCAGATGTGCCGTTTCGGTCAGTTTTGAGGATGTGTTCCCAGCTCTCTCTGCAGACTCCGACCGTCTCCTCGGTGACAATGGGGTCCATTGGGAATGTTGGGGGCATATAGTGCTCAACAATCTCATCGTATGTGAGCCCTTCATCCAGGATAATTTGTTGCATTCCATTGGTGGCCATCGCTTCCTTGGAGACTGACTTTGGATGACCAGAAGCATCCTTTTCCTACAATATTCACCGGTGACGGGGATCATAAGCCATAATGCCAGTAAAAATAACAAGGGAAGTCTTCAAATACCTTCTGCGCTTTCCCCTCGCTAGACTGGATAGCTCCCATGGTGCTTAGATGGTATCGAGGTTCAAGAGCTACAGACGGGAGGGGTAATGTATGGAACGGGAGAGTCCTGCCGTAGTAGGAAGAAAATCTTGTACAAAGCTCTTCCTCGTCCTCTTCACAAGATGACGAGGTAAGGAGAGAGGTGGCGTGGTGCCTTAACCTAGACTCTCAGGTTTTCCCTGGGTGAAGTATTGATAAGGCTGACACCTGCAGAAGCGGCGCAAGTAGAGCAAGCAATTGACGCGCAGGGGCTAATTCCGCGGTAAGGAATGCGAGAAATGAGAGTGGGTTGGACCACTAGAAAAGACGAATCGCTACCTGGCCCGGCTTCGAAGCCTTTCTTCTTGCTGCCTAGGTGAGGTTTAAAAGTAGTATCGCCTTGCACTTTCCATCGAGCACTGTGCAGCCTGACACAGGGAATTAGAGGCATCTGGGAAGACACACTATTCACTCAACAACGCTATCTGACACTGGCTTAAGAGGGAAACATTGATACTTGCTTGAGGAAGGGAGGAGGTCGTAGTAGTGACCCTTTGGCCTAATGTTTAGACAGGATCTAGGAAGTTATAATGGCACTTGTAACTTTCCATATCTCACTGGTAGATGAAGACGATCGCTGTCTCAAGGCCTTAGGCGGCCCTTCAATCAATGAGCGGTGAGTGCTGATTCTCCAGCATGAATGGGTCAGTAGTCGCCGGGCAATCTACCGGGAGCAAATGTGTAACATGGTGCTCACCTCATCTCCTCCATTATGAAACCACTGCTTCTAACAAGATTGCTATTGACTGAATGGCTGGGTCAATAAGGGTAACCGCTTCATTCGTCCTATTAGACTTGGACCTGGTCTTCTGCTAGGCCGTCAAAGGAACCAAACCACCGAGCACCAACATTGTTGGGCCTTGGAAAATCACCTCCCCCGAGTGTCGCTTCAACAACTGGATGGTACATAGATGCTGCGTCACCAGAGCAAAAGTACAAGTAGTATAACCCAGATACCTAGGAGATGTTACTGCCGCCTGTCTCGTTCGGGCTCCTAACCCGTGAACCTCACAGCAGGGAGAAAGTGGTGGTGACAATCCTGTTTCTTCTCGTCCTCCTCCTCATGATGAAGACCTTCTGTATAAGTATGAAAGCACTAACATAATCAGTCAATGTCTTGCACTACTGTTGGGACAGGGTTGGTGGGCGGTTACTACTTCTTTGTAATGCATGTGTTTCCTTGGTTAGCGTTACCGTTTCGACAGCTCTTCTACTACAAGTCCTTGGAGTGAAAGGTTCTTTTCCTTCTATTATACAGGAGGGTGTGCTATAACAGAAATGTTCCCAAATGTTCATCATGTAAACTTTAACCTACTAACGACGCCAGTACCCTCACATCCGACTGAACTGGAAACGACCCTTTGTCCAAGTAGCTTGGAAGACTCAGTCTGGGAGGAGGCAGGGAAGGCTGGAGAACAACAGGAGAAGAGGAGAAATACATAGTAGGTATTGACTCTTGACCGAACTGCCTAAATCTATACTACCATCCTCTTTCACACTACTGCCTCCGCCATGAAGAGAAGACCACCTGTAAGAAACGGATCCTATTTCTGAAGACTCCTGTTTCCTCTTCACAAGCGCTTCTAGTACTGCTGGTCCCACTCCGTAACACTAAAATTCGTCGTGTAACAACCTCCTTCTTCCTTCTTCGTTATCATTATTCGAAGCGGCTGTAATGCATTACTCATCCCTGCGACACTCATCAGAGGATTACGGTGGAGTACTACTGCCTTTTACTATGCGTATTATCACTACCTCTCTATGGGTCTTTTCCGGTCTTGACTTGCGAGGTAGTTACCATCAGATTTGTCCTCGTTTAGCTCTCCTTTGAACGTTCCAGTGATGATATCTCATAGACCTCTAGATCAAAGGCTAGTTCTTCAAGCGGCGATGATAGAACAATAGTCGCCAGAACGGAGCAGGATCCTACTTGCTGCTGATGACTTAGCTCATCATGGTGGTTTGCCTGTTGGAAGAGAAGTTGACGTCTGTCTGCAAGGAGGCCAACCCTTTGAGCAAGGCAGCAAGAACGAACCGCTTTCGTATGACAAGGTCTTCGTTCTCGACATATGGTTCACCAGAAGGACGGATCGCATGAACTTGTATGATAGCACCGCAGCAACAAAAGCTGCAGCTTCAGCGTATCTTTGAATTATGTAGTGAAGATTGAAGAGCTCTACGGCTACTCTTCTCTTTATGTTTCTCCTTCTTCCGTTTCTGTTTCCCGCTTCCATCTCCTCCCAAATCGCCTGAACTTTATCTTCGTTATTATTCTTTCTCATCATTGTCTTTTTCCTCCTTTAAGCTAGGACAACTCTCATGAAGAAGATGAGGAATGTGGTGAAGAATGAGGAGGTCTACGGCTACCCTTCACTTTATGTTCCACATTTTTCCGCTTCTGTTCCCGCTTCCGTCTCCTCATCCCAAATTGCCTCAACCTTATCTTCCTTATTCTTTCTCATCATCATCGTCTTTCTCCTCCTTTAAGCTAGAACAACTCTCAATGAAGAAGATGAAGAATGTTGTGGTCATAGGGCCAGTAAGTAAAATCAGAATCAGAGGAGGAGAAGCGAAGGCAGGAGCTACTACAAAGTCTTGGTGTCTTCTTTCCTTCCCTGTAGTCTCCTTAACGAAGGACTTTCGGGATATGCACTCGGGTCTGAGTTTCCATCCATGTTAGTTCTTGGTGCAGATTTTCATCTTTCATTCCTCCTTCTGGTGGTACAAGTACCGGTTCTATCTACCTTCCCTAATAATCCAGCTGGGCTGGATTACGCCTTACCATGGGCGAGCCAGCGGCGAGCCGCCCGTATCTTATGAGTCCTACCTCTTGGGCTTTGGTGATGGAGTGATGTCTCTCCCGGCCATGCTTTGCCATACAGTCTCCACACAAAGGTTGTGACGTGTTACCGCCAAGACGTTTAGTGTGACAGAATGACAAGCTGTTGACACTCATAAGCAGAAGGTTTGGACCGAATTGCCTGGAAGGAGACTCGAGTATCACCAAATCGACCCAGCCATTGTATGACAGAATGACAAACATTGGACAAGACGCAGACAGACACTGAGCTCATAAGCCTCAAACCTTTGGCCACTCCCTTTCCACACGCATCAGCCTGTTGCCTAAACTGGGCTCGCCCACCTCAGGTGGGCTCGCAATTAAATATTATTATAAGGGTTCTGATTCCTACTAGTAGTAGGAAAAAGGATCGGACCGCTGCTATAGACCACCAGTAGTACTTGTACTACGAAGAACTGCAACAACTGGTGGTTATCACTCAGTAGTAGTAAATTTATAAAAGAAGAGATAGAAATGAGCATTCACGACTCTTCGAAAGGCGGGCTGCTCCGAGGAAGTGAACTTGTGTCCAAAGACTGTGCCCGGCAGCAGGTGGTGCTGGGCAGCAGCCCACAACCTTGGGAATGAACGTGCCATTCTTCTTGGGGGGATTACTGAAGACGTCCGTTATAGTGAAGGTTTGTAGTTGTGGTGTTGTCCCAGTAAAGTCGACTGTATGCGCACTCCAAGTACCCCACAAGTCAGTGCTTTGGGAAATGCCGTCAAGGGTGCGCACCTTTGTGGTAACTGTTTCTCCCCTTCTCTATAGCGTTGTGCCAGCAGTGAGTTTATCAGGGTTATAGCTTCTCTTCATTGCCCAAAGGCCCTTTACGTGCGGACAAGGGCGCAACAACTGTCTGACTGTTGTTACGAAATTTCGGAAGCCCAAGTCTCCTCCAATGAGACGCCAGCACGTCAAGTCTTGTCACACACACCACACACCACTACTCATCCCAGTCATTGATGGTATGGCCACCACCCCGTTTCCATCATCAGACCAGCAGGTAGTAGCCAGCAGTCAGAGCGACAGCGATCCGCAGCATCTGGGAAGGAACCTTTTGTCTCTTTCGATCTCGTTGTCCTTGCAGGCGACGAAGAGAAGATTGGGAGGAGAGGTGTATTACTCTCTTGATGTTGGTCATCATCGGTGGTGCCTTGTGTAGGATGAAAACCCCACAGCAGACAAAGACACTCTCCTCCTGCATCCGGGTCGGTAAGTCCCACTATGATGCCAGCAGGATCCTTTTTTCACGTTTGAGATCCAAAGCTCTGGACATGAGATTGAAAAGGAACAGAACACTCACTTCAAAAATAGACAACACCGAACCAGCAGCCCACGCTCTCATGAAACCCACTGAGTTCGAAAAGGTTACCAATCACCACTTCCCGTAGGCGATGAAAGGACGATTGGAGTACAATCTTTCCCTGACTAGCCCATTGTACGTCTGTGCCTACATATATCGCCGTCCAAGTTTTCTGACGGTGCTCAAGCTGAGAGGAGCCACTGGCGAAATATTCAGGGAGTCACTGGCGGGATATTCGGACTGTTGCTCTTAGTGACAGTAGCGCTCCTCGTAAAGCCGACGAAGGTAGAAGTAGCCGATGATGTTGCGGACTCGTTACCTTTCTGAAGGATAACCTGACGGAAGCTCTCTTTACTACTAAGGAGAATTGGTGATGAGTATAGAAGCTCTTCTGCAGGAGCTAACTAAGTCTGTGAGAAGGAAGGAAAGAATCACGAGAGGCAGAGGAAGGAGAGTGGGTGAGGGTGCGTCTCTGAGTCATAGTAAAGTATTCAAGGTCATACCAGAGTACGGCGTGAAGAGGTCTTTTTTCTTGCCTGCTTAGGTCACAGGACCATGCTCTCCTTCCTTGCCTATTTGAACAAGTATAGGCTGCCCAACCCACCCAGTTCCTCTTCACAACCCAGAGTTCACTGCCGTGGAAACACGTCCTATCCAGCTTCTGAAGGCGGTGGCAGCACACTAGAGCGTATGCCAACTGACCACGAAGTCTCCGTTCTTAGGCGGGTCCAAACTGAGCTACTTACCCCATACTCTGACGACGTACATCTAGACCTTCTAAACGCTCTCTGGGCCAGCGCCTACTCCGATCGACCGTTCAAACGGGTAGGCGTCGAGTGGAAGGCGCTGGGCTTCCAACGAGAGGATCCCGCATCAGACATCCGTGGGGGTGGAATCCGTGCGCTGAAGAACCTGATATATTACCTGGAGCATCATGGGCCCTCAGCTAGAGCTATTCTTGAACGTCGTCGGAATAGAGCTCAGGGGTCTGCAGAGAACTATCCCTGGGCGACTGCTGGCATCATCATCAGCCGGACGGTGGCAGAGCAACTGATGATTGTCTCCGTCGCGGGGAGCAAGAGCTCAGACTTCCAGTCTTCCTTGCAGCCTTTTTGGCACATATGCGGCAGTGATCACTTTTTGTACGAGCTTTTCTGCTACACGTTTGAACTGTTGGATAAACTTTGGAATGAGGCCAATGCGACCTACATGGACTTCCCTAAGGTCCTACGGTCAACCAGAGACCGTCTTGCAGAGCTTATGAAACAGCCTCGGTTTTTAGAAGATCACCTACGCCACTTTGCTTCATCATCTAATCATAGCACTTCTGACGACGAGCGCGACCTGGATGAGGGCAAGTCGGCAGAAGATCCGCCGTCACTAAGTCCGAGCAAGGTACCAGAAGACAACAGAGCATATTCTGCCACTTCAACTTGGTGAATCCTATGGCGCCGTGACCATTCGATGGACTGCAACAGCACCCCGATGGGACATTTCAAGAAGCAGACAATTATAATTATGTGCTTCAACAGACCATCAGCTAAGAGACAGTCCCAACGCAACAAGAAGGAGGAGAAGATAAGTGAGACACAATAATATCTGTCCACATCATGATGCTAGTAGCAGTAGTCCCGTCAACGAGCACTATGACAATAAACACATCATCACCACCATCATACTAACAAAGGAGGAGCAGAACTAATTAATAATCAGCAGTTCTCCTAATAACAAGCGCGGATAATGACGAGGACGATGGACAACCATTGGAAGAAACAGGAGGGATCAAGATGCTCCTCGGAAGGCCGCCGGCTGTGAGGAGTTTCAAAATAATAAAACGGATCATCATCGTACCTCCCTTTATTATCATCACTACCGACTAGTCGTAGTGAGGAGGCCAACAACAATAACATGCAACCAAGCATCAGGAGGCTTCTGTTCCTACCGTAGCAGCTTATAGTCAATAGTGAGAATAATCCATGAGGACAGGTTTTATTGATGAAATATCTATCACAAGCATAGGCGAATGCTACCATTTTTTGGAAAGGTATGATGATGATGAGCTCGCTCACAACAATATTTTTTAATAGGATAATACTACTGTTACTTAGCAGTAAGTTTGGAAGATGACGTGTTTGTGTTCCTCCAGATCGCCTTCCTACTAGTGGGGAGCAATACCAATAACACGAATGTGAAGTAGAACTGTACCAACCAGCAGTCTTGGCTCAGAGAGGCGGCTACTACAAAGAATATAGATATAATTCATTCAGCCGAGGGCTGAATTATGTACTACTGTTCGTTGGGCGGGCGAGCCCTACTCGGGCGAAGAAGCCTGTGAAAGCTATGGGACAATAAAATGAGCAGGAGGCGAGGGGAGGTCCGTCGTCATAGCGGCATCATAGAAAGAGCTCTATCAATGAAGAAGGTTGTTACTAACTATAGTTGGAAAAAACATCGAATAATCATCATCAGTCCTCCGTTGAGAATGTAGTTCTACGTGATACAACGGTCACGACAAAGCTTCAAGTCTCCAAATACGCCGTACTGAGAACCGCTACCAAGAGGTGGTGCCTTTGGGTAATAATGATAAGACAAAGTTAGGGGGCCGAATTTAATAAATTGATCTGCCATAGATCGATAATCCACCGTCGGGCTAATAAGGGAAGTCCTTATTTTTTATAATTGAGCCCCACACTCTCCTCCCTTGTAGTAATGTGCATTGTGAGAAAAGTGTCTGACCACAACAAAAAAGGTAAGGCTTATCGAGAAGGAGAGATCTCATAGATTTCATTCATTCAGACTGCGACAGGTGTGTAGTCGTTGTACACGTCGTTCTCTCTGTTCTAGTCTCTCCCTCTTTTCGTCCCCCCAATACATTTGAAGCGCTCTCTCATTGAAACGGCCAGCTCGTGATGTCTCTCTACTCCTCTATCTTGCTCTTTATGAGTCACATACTGCCGCTGACCTCTATCTTGCTCTTTATGTTGCAGTGCATTGTATTTGAATGGCCTTATCGCGGACTTAGTGAGGGAAATCTCGATTCCCTGCTGGCAGCGAACATCACGACGAAGCGCCGTTCTGTCCCTCTCCCTCCTCCTCTATCTCTTCCTCCCTTCCGTCACCTCCCTTCCCGACCTTCCCGATGTGTTTCCTGGAGCCAACGCTCGCGCTTGTCTCCTGTCAGGCATTTGATCATTCAAACCTTCAGTGCGGCGGCTGCCTAGTGCTTTTCTTCCTGAGATTTGCACGCAGCTTCAGTTGTTACTTCTCCGACAGACACGGAGCAAGCAGGCAGACCGACGGACTGCTGCTGTATTACGCAAAGAGGGGGCCTGGAACCACGTCTTTCTACTGTTTCTTATCAGTGAGAGTCACGATGTTGGCAAAGCTATCCTTGCT
>FLMG01004051.1:0-10262 GCA_900088475.1 Hyphochytrium catenoides
CCGGCCCACCCACCCTTGTTCTGTAAACAGATAGTGGAACTATGGAAGCCCGTCCATGGGACCCTAGTCATGACTGTTTTCGACGTTAGACCTTTAATTTGGGTATTGGACTAGAACACCTATTTACACCTCATCAACGCTCCGTCCTCTTTTCGGGCATTTTTAGGATGGTTCTAGAACTAATTTGTTCTCTCTCGTGATGAAGGCGAAGACGAAAGGCGTTGGGGAAGCAATTTCGGCGCCTGTCTGTTGCTGTTGGTGGGTTGGTGGGTTGGTACAGAAGTAGTGCTATGGCGTGACAGGTGCGGGCCAGCCGCCGCTGCTGCTGCTGCTGCTGCTGCTGCTCACCACCAGCCCTCCTCCCATCGTCCGCAGCAGCATCTCCGCCTGCCTGAGTCCGTTACAGGCCTGCTAACTCTTTTCAACGCTCACTTCTGCTTCTTCTTCTATCTCTTCTAACAGAGTTAGTTCAGTCCTCATCACCTGACCAGCTGAGGATTGGTGCGGAGGCGCGCGGGGAAGCGGGGCCGCCGCCTGTTGTGGCGCTCCCTCCTGCCTGCTGCTTGTGGCCACTGCCGCTTCCCACTTCTCTGCTAGCTGCACTCAGGGTGTTCCTCTTCCTTCCTGATGATGCTCTACTTTCGTTCTGTCTTGGTGATGTCCTGCCGGGCGTGGAGTCCCTTTGTACCTTTAGGTCTTGCGGTCTAGCACCATACTGCTGAGCCACCAGCAGTTTAAAGAACGGGAGAACGACAACTAGCAGAACTGTTCTGAAAGTTAGAAGACGGATTCCCTCCTCCTGTCGAGACGTGAAGGGTCCCGACCATCATTCCGTCGGTGACAGCATGTGCGGATTGTCCTCCTCGTCGATTACCACTACTGGTAGCGTCTATGTGTAAGAAACCCAGCCATTTTCGCGTTAATTAGACTCAAAGGACAGTTCCTTCTTCAACGACAGAGATAGGAATCGTCGTGCCAACGTAAGCGAGGCTCTTTGCTCCAGCGTTTGTCGTACGAGACATTATCACCAATTTTGATAAGGATTGAGGCGCCATGCCACTGAGTGTCAGAGGATTACCTATTAAGGAAAACCAGCTCTATAGCGACACATTAATACTAGACTACCGCCAGCCAACCGCGGCTGCGGCACGGAGGGCTGGTGGGGAAGGGCTAGAAGGAGGACAAAGAATGGTACCGTAGGGAATAACGCGGTAAGGCCAGCATCTTGATAATGATAAACGCGGGAGGAGTGAGGACGTAATTGACGTCTTCACGGTGGTTGACCAGGGCCTTGGTTCGGACAAAGCGTGTGGAGGACAGAACTTTTTTCTGTGTGAGCTCAAGACGACCTTTTAGCAGACGAAAAGAGGTTTTATTGGATATGTCCGAGCTCAGCCGGCCTTCTACTTCTAGCCAGCATAATCTACCTGAGAACGCGGGTAAGGATAGTGCATCAGAGACAGGTGTTAGAAAATGACAGTTATTCTAGAGGCAAGAGAGAGAATGAGCAGAGAAGAAGCAAAAGGTCGTCTCCTCCCTAACAGCCATCGTTGACTCCCAAAGTGCCGTAAGAAGACTGTTCAACTTGTGGTTCAGTAGGTGAAAGCTTGTCCTCCTCGGCGTGACCATAGCCTAGGCGCTTGGTGTCTAGATCTGCCGTCTACCTAGGCTTAAGTAGTATAGCGCGATGGATAAGACTACGAGGAAGTGCCGCACGGATAATACCATTCGCATCCCTTCCTCCTTGGTCAATATAAGTTTGTTTCTTCGTTAATGCTTTCCAGCAAGCTCGCTGCTGAAGAAACTCCATCTAGAGCATTCGGGTGGCTAGTTGAAGCCGGACGGACCAGACAGGAGACCTGTGGTGAGACAATAGGACACCACATTGAATACTAGTTGTTCCAGTGGACGCTGGCACAGAAAGAGGAGTACTGCTGAGGACATGTCATCACATGTGCTGAAGCAACACCGTACGTACAGCTATGAGCTGACCTCAGGTGATGCACTTGGCTCAGGCTGGTGAGAACACATCTGTCCTTCAATCCCCATCCTTGATCTACTACTAGCCTGGTCCAGCCAAAGATGAACCCCGTGAACTTCTTATGATGTATAATAGGTCAAGGCAATGTACAAGTTAACAGGAGGGATTAAGGCAAAATGATGGCGGGTAAGTTGCGAAGAAGCAACGAGAAAGTGCAGGGTGTGGTGACAAACGGTAAGGTGTCAAGCAGGTTGGATAGAAGTGGCAGCTTTATTGCACCGCAGCGTGGGAAGAGTGGTTTTCAGTACTAAGCGACAAGGTTTGGGCTAAAGCACAGACTCTGGATATGTTGTGGGGGATTTGAAGGGAAAAAAACAATGAGGATAAAGATTCCGAGCTCAGAAGATGAGCGCCTTGTGTTGTTAACCTTGTTGAGGACAATAATGCCTGCTGCTAATATGATCTTGGACCTTCCCCTACTTTCCTCTTCCTTTCTTTCACCTCCTTCGAGCCCATCGGTCAACTCCTCCCTCTTCCTGTCTTTTCATCTAGTTCTGTGACCTTCGCAAAATCTTTAAAGTCTTTGGTGGTCTGGTGTGAATGAGTTGGTCTAAGCCTTCTCGATAAACCTCTTGTCGCGTTCTGGTTCACCACTTTTCTGCTCATCTTCCTCTCCTTTTGTATATTCCCGCTTTATTATCAACCAGATCCTCATCCTGCCTTCGACAATATTTCTCCCTGTCCTTAGGATTCTCTTATGCTCCCTTTATTGTCAACTTGTCTTGCTCACAGGCACCGAGGAGATGATGTAGAGGTGGTGGATCGAGAGAATCTTGCGGCTTATAAGAGAGTGTTGCTGGTGGGCGGCGGTATTCCATGAATAAACGTTCTTTGTAAAGTTTCGAGATCTTATCATGAAAGCTCTTGTTGACAACAGACACCTGATATATGATTGGTTCAATATTGATCATAGCTCTATTGGCTCCTTCCAATCACGATAAAGTGGATGATCCATACTACCTACCCTGGGAATGAAGCAGCTAAACGACTAGCTGTCACCCAGTAGGATGACTTGTTATTCTAGAGGGAACCAAATGCACGATTAATGTAAGTAAAGGATGGACAAGTGAACTTCTCAAGGCAAATTGTCCAGAAAGCAAGGGAGTGACAGCCGGTAGGAGGGAGAAGGCCAGTCGTCTATCCATTCGCTAATGGACGATGGTCTATCTGGTTAGCAGCAGAGTCTGGCGACGACCGAACTAGACGAACAGAACAATCTCAAAGGTAAGCCGAGATCATGTAGGAGTGACTTCTGCCATTAGTTGTCTGAGCTCGGAAAGCATCTTGTACAGAGTTCAGATGCAAGAATTGATACCAATACCAGCTGTCTATTCCGTTGTGGTCTTTGTCCTCCCGTCTGTCTGGAGTGCCAATACGTGCTCTACGTTCGCTCCGTTCCTTACCTCTTCCTCTTTAGGAAGCAAAGGATTGATCTTTTAGTAAAATGTAAAATGGAAGAACCGGCGAAGTAAGGGCAATGACTTTACTCCTTTTTTGTCGACATAGTTGGTTAGCTTAATTATCATCTGTAACTTGGCTAACCAGTAGTCACCAACAAGCAAGAGAAACCAAATAATTGAAGGGCTCAATACGACTGGCGCTTCAATCAAAGTTCTACTGAATGCACAAATGGAGAGTTCCTAGTCAGCAAGGACAATCTACCACAGAAAGCGAAGAGAGTAACAGAGAAGCTGGGAGACAGAAAATAAAACGTAAAGCTATATTTGAATACAACAGAGAGAAAGAGCGGAGAAAGCAAAGAGAAAGAGATGTCTCCTTCTTGGGAGCCACTTCATGATTCCGAGTGCCAGGACTACCCTTTCTGCGCTTCAGTAGCATCGAAGGCTGCCTCTCAGTCCCGAGCAGCGCTGTGTCCCATACACCAGCTAGTCAGGTCGCATCCTCTGCTAAGAAGGCAGTAGAGATGGAAGAACGACGACGACTAGCTAGTAGCACAGATAAAATCGTAGGACAAAAAAATTTCTGTCGCCTGTGCTCAGTCTTTCTTATCCCCTATTCTGTCCATTGTGTGAGCCTGAACTGTTCAAGTTAGTAGAACTAGGAGTTGGATTGGACGGAGCAGGTACCTTCCGCAGCCAGATTGTCTAAATTACTTCTTCTATCACTTCCACCACCTAACCACCAGCCGTCCGCCGGCGCGTATACGTGTAGTAGTATGTAAAAAGTGTGAGTCAATGGGTTTAGCTAAGTTTAAGTCTTCGCTTCGGCTGGCCGGGACTCAGCTCCGACAAAGCTCTGCAGAGGAAGGTCTAAGGCGATTCTGAGGACTTTTCTCTTAGATGGAACTTTATTGACTGATTGACATTATTAGCAGAAGCAAACTGATCTCAGGGAGAGCAGAGAGCGACAGAGGGAGAGAAGGAATAGAACCAGAGATGATGAGAGCAGCCTCCTTCGTAGCAAGCGCTACGCTGATAGCTAACCATTGGCCCAGGAGACTCGGGCTACCCATCCTCGTCGGCTAGTTCCTCTAAAGGCCGCGGCGCTCCCGCCAGCGCCTTCTCCTATCCACCTCCTGGCCCCAGCGCTAGCTCCAAGAGATAAAGCGAGAGCTTGTAGTTCAGAGGAGTATATGGTACTACAACACGGAGTACTCACATATAACAATACGAAGGGGCCCAGGCAGTATATGTCACGCGTTGCTACGAATGATCGAGCATTATCTTGTTGCTGAGATTTAACCATCAAGTCGTCCCCTCATAGCTATGGGGTAACGAGAGCTTTCTCTAAAGGTCAAGGGAAAAATTAAAGAAGCTGTCGAGGTGTTGCCGACAAAACCCAACCTTGTAGAGATAGAGTATGTATTCTTTGCTTTGGCTAACCCTGCGTAGAGGCCCGACCGTCAAGAATAGCAATCGCGCAAATTAGGTAGGTTTGCATAAAAGAACTATCTGTCGTACCGCAATGACGGAGACTAGTCGTCTTGGCCCATGCCGCCCTTATCTAAGTTTGATCATGAACTCCTCTCCTAGAAAATCTCCTATTCCTAAAAATAAGTGGGCGTGCCGTCCCAAGAAGGCTGTATTGCCGATTTTCTTAGGACTTACATACTTAGCTTTACCGATATCAAGACACCAATTTTTAGAGGAAGAGGAGGAATCCGCAGCTCCAGATAATAATCCGAAATCCGATTATATATCGTCGTGAACATACTTCAGATAGCAGTATCAAGTAATAAGCAATCCAAACTAGCTGAAGAAGCAGAAGGAGGATCCATCAGACTCGGTCTGTGCTACGTATCGATCAGCAGGCACGGGGCTAGGAAGGCTTTCTAATCAAAGGAGATGCCCGGAAGCACAGAAAGCTCTTCTGCAGAGTCGTCTGTAGACTGAGTTGCCGAAAAGTCGACAGTCAGGTCTACAAAGCACTACTGATAAATCGACAAAGCTGGAAAGAAATAAAAGAACGGCTCATCGACTGGGGTTGTTGCTTCCGTAACTGGAATTAAACGACTGACTCGAACTAGAGCTGTAGAAAGAAGCTCCTCTTCCTTCATCTCCTTTTCTGTCCATCACAACCACTGATAACCCCCGTACTAAAATCCCTGTTCAACTCTTTCTCCTTGTGCTACTGTGCTACTCCCTAGAGCGTCTGACACTGTCTTTCTCTCTCTACGTCTTCTCTCTCACTCCTCCCTACTAGACCTACCTTTCGTAGCTCACCCCCCCTGTTCTTCTCCTCCATGGGGATCCAAGAAGCTTCGATGCTGTCATCGTTATTAATGCCCATCCATACGTTGACACTGACCGTTTGGTATTTCAGATCTACTACAGATAGAATAGTGGCTCCTTACCCCTTTCAGCTTCCAGTTTAAGAGAGAACTCTGCTTCACAGCTTCTGAACTAACCAAGAAGCAAACGGCTTGGCAAGTGATGCTCCTCCTTGCACCCTGTTACACTAGTGTTGGTACCTCTCTTGCACCAATCTCTAGCGAGAAGAAGCCGGTGGCCATGACAACTCAGGTCGAGGAGGGCTGCTATTCCGGCTTGCCGTGGGCTTACAGAGCTAATGTTAAAAAAGAACGAACGTTACCACGCAGGGCAACCTCGATACAATTTTAGAATAGAGGTCAACAACAGCTACTACCTGTTGGAATCTGTACATCGCCCTAATGTAAGTTTCATCATAAGTCTACATACAAGACCTATATGAGGAAACTCGGAGTCTGAGGTGGTAATGGCTAATAGCCCCAGACGCAATGTAAGACCGCGCCAGGTCATTGACTGAATGTAAACGGGCACACCGTAGGGTGCTGGCATGGCTAGCAGGAACACTGTGTTCCGGTACCGGGAAAATTTTTCAGTCTTCTATTTATTTATAAACACAACAAACCAACGGTCGAAATTTATCTTTCTCTAGCTCTGATCCCACAATTTTAGTGGTTGACAGAGGCAGACCCATTGGTGGACCACTCCGTCACATACAAGAAAGCGGGCGACAAGGTTGGAGTCTGGATGATTACAAAAGATATAGTGCATAGGACACTCAAAGCACCCGTCTCGGTCGGTTATGCTCGAGAGCATTCTGTAACGGTCAAGGGCGGATCGCCAAGGTGCAATCGGGCTTTAGGTAGGGCAACCAGAAAGAATAGAAGGTCGATCTGTGATGGTAATTTCTTTAGTGTGTTCCTCTCGCCTATTAATATAGTCCTAACACTTGCTGGTATTTTGAACCCACCTCGACACGCACCATAATTGCGGGAAGGAAGATTCTAATGTTTCAGGCACTATTTTCGGCCCCACAATCACCTCTTTTCCGCGCTTTCGAAAAGCGACGGTGGTAAATCGGCATCGCTGAGTTCATTGGCGCCATCATTTTCTTCTGAATCGGCTTCCCGGAGAGTCGGCCCAATTATCAAGGCAAGAAGAACAGCAGGTTCTGCGGGCAAAAAGTCTAATACTGTCCATTACCTTCCCTTTCTCCTAATCAAGAACCCAGGTCAAGCGGCAAGGACCATCTACATTATGAGCTCTTTCATGGTTACGATATCAAAACCACTACAAGGGATGGAGAACTATCCTGTTTGGCGAGTGAAGATGGAGGCTTATCCGATGAACCGAACCTCCTTCATCATGTTGACGGGGGCCAAGGATCCCACCCATAGCTCCTCAAAGAACAAGCGATGTCTACGTGTACGGCTTGTTATATTATGTATGGGGTTTGAAGACACTCTTATTTATGTTATCTGGTCTACTTATATAGACAGAAAGAGTATGATGAAGAGCTTATGGAATATGGGACCTTGTTTTCCTAGTTACCATGTCTACTTTGTTCTAAGCAGTAACTGTGTCTTGTAAAATCTGCATGACCCAGTTACTGCTCTTCACTTCCCATGAAGACTTACCTTGTGCTAAAAGCCTAGTTACTCGAACCCTGAAACACTTTATTCCGTGAATTCTCCCTCTTATGAGGTAGAGTCTGAAACTGAGAGCTTTTTCAGAGCTTTGTAAGTCAGCTCTCAACAGGACTATGATGCAGTCTTGCCTAAGAGATGACAAAAGGGCGTTCATTCAACAACAAGATTGTCTTGGCAGAGGCTGACAACATCATTCCATTTCTTACCTCGCAGGAGAAAAACCTGGCTCAAATCGGAAGAAATTTTCGAGAGCAGAAAGGTAAACAACATTCTCACTACTCTTACCTCCTCTTATCGGCAAAGGTAGATGAAGAACAAGACATTTGCCCATTCCTATGCGAGCAGAGGAAAAAGAAGATTGATCTACTTCGCGACTACTTCGCGAAACGATGGAGAAGAGGTTGTCTACGACAGAATCTACAAAGCTGCAGTACTTCTTCTGGCTCTTCCAATCCCATATGAAGGTATTGCCCACGCCATCCAAGTGCCTGCAGAACGGGGAACTATGTGCAAGTGCCGTACATGACATTCCTATCGGAGAACAGCACCGAAGACGTGCTATGCGCACTACCAAGAAGAGTTATGCTGAAGAAGAACGAAGGCTTTGCGGCATATTCTCAAGATTGAGAAAGGATAAAAAACGAACCCCATCATCATCATCAAGAGACCAACAAAACAAGACTCATTCAGAATCATCTTCAACGAACCCTCAACACCAAAGTTCTTGGCAAGCAATGGCGAGAGTGCCTAGTTTTGCTGAAGTCGCAGCCATCCTTCGAAGAAATGCAGGGAACTTGAGCAGAACGCTTTGACACCACACATCTTTCTGGAAATCACGCCTCTAAGGGGGGGAATCTGTCCAAAGACATTACCCAGTCTCTTTGTTATCGTTGCTAGATTTGTATATCACTTGGTGGTGAGCAATTTGAGTTATTATTGGGAGGAGTCTGAATATTGCGAGAAAAGTTTTGTACGCTCCAGGGTTCGAATTTAGGACCTCTCTACTTGATGCCGACACCCTAACCAGTAATGCAATTTACATCAAACTTACACTCTACCTAGTCTCCTTATTGTATATTTACTGGGGGTTTTCAACTCTGCGTCGTCCGCAGTACACTTCTTGGTTCCAGCGTCGATCACAGTGCAACTCGTTTCATCTACTCGTACAGAATCTTCAGGCATTGCCATCCTGGTTTGTAAAACTCATCACTCACCGCGTGTACCTCTAGCCATAACGCACTGTTGACTAATAAATATCCAATATGCCACTAGTTATCAGGTTGTCTAGATTTTTTGTTAGTAACAGTGGCTTGTACTATCTACATGGCCCGGTTACTGTTTCTTCACTTCCCATGATGACTTACTTTGTGATAATAGCCTACTTACTATAACTCTGAAACACTTTCCTCTCTGTCTTCTCCCTCTTGTGAGGAGAGTCTGGCACTGAGAGCTTTTCAGAGCCTTTGTCAGCTTCTGCCCTCAACACCTCCCCGCAGGTCCAGACTCCTCGAGTCTCCGTCGGCCTCCCCCTTGTCGTCGCCCGAAGGTAGACTTTGTCTTACGCAAGTGGGTGGGACACTCCCCAGTGGTGGTAGAAGCTCTCGGAGGTGCTAGTAACGCCTTCGTGAGTATGTCAGAAGTCATCCTCTTGGTTGGACAGTGTTGCAATTCCAAGACTTCGCGATTCACCTGACCCCTAACCATACAGTGCTTGACATCACTATATTTCGATTTTGGTCTCAGCATCTCGCAGACTGTTATTGTACTCTTGTTGTTTAATATCCTGTGCAAGGGTGGGTTTAGTCAGTGGACACTGAAGCTCCTGTAAGAAATAAGGGATGTGCTCGTTGGAATCTGAGGGCACAGCTATGTGGACTACAAGCTGGCAAGTTAAAATACCCGAATTACAGCTCCAAACTCCCAGTAGAAGCCGAGATATAAAGCAAACGAATTTTACCTGTTTATACATACCTATGGCTTATGGTCAGTACCCCTGAATACCTTCGGACTGACTGTTCTGGACAAGAATATCTCTATGACTGAATATCTTAGGGTTTACTACGAATAGTAGGCATAGTCGGTATGCTCTAGATTGTGGGACCCCAGCTGGGCTTGTAGAGCAGCACTCTCATCTAATGACACTGTCCGATCATACCATATAATCCAACAGTCTGTCGGTGCTACAATGTTCGTTGTCAGTAGTACAGAAGTTATTTGTATGGGATGATGGGACAATGTCATTAGATGTGAGTGCTCTACTTATAAGCCCAACCGGGGTCCCATAAACTAGAGCTATTCTGACTATGCCAACTATTCCTAATTGGCGAGCCCGAAGGGCGAAGCTTTTTTGTTTAGGTTTTTGCTTCAGGCGGTGCAGAATTTTTTTCCGATTTGTTCGTCCGCGTCTGTCTGTCTGTCTGTCTGTCTGTCTGTTCACAGGTAGTAAATCGTACCCCCGGACCAGCACAGATTTGAGGATGACGTTAATTCATGATTTGTTTCCAATCACCATTTAGATAAGCTTTCTCGGTTCGAATAACTGTAAGTGCTTACGTTAATAGGAACATGAAAGGGGGGTGAAAAGAAGCCAAAGGGACTTTGAAAACAAATGCAAATGTCGTTAATTCTGTCATTGGTCAGTTTTTGTAATCACCAAATAATCAATTCATCGAAAGTATATTGTTCGTCCTTTGGGTTCATTAGTTCATTCCCAAAACAAGCCAAAGGGTGTATTTGTTTCACGAAAGGGGGCAGGTTTCGGTACTGTATAGTCTAATTGTACTCTCAGTTCTTTTTGGCGCTGTACTCTGTAGTCGTTTTTCCGCTTTTCCCTATTCCCCATAC